>LR812524.1:46440607-46578107 GCA_903798195.1 Danio kyathit
TTAGTGTCTTCCCCCCTCTGTTTAGCGAATATACTTATATTTTATGCTTGCAGCATGTGTGTGCATGTGTGTGTGTGTGTGTGTGTGTGTGTGTGTGTGTGTGTGTCACCATGGCCTATTATACAAACAAACCCAGAGCCTGGATCACATTGTTATTCCCAGTACCATGCCAAGCCACTTTGGCCTTCAAAATCCACCATGTGCCCCCTAACACTGGCATGTAAGATAATGGTGGATGTCCAAATGACAAACCATCTGGTGTGTCCCTATTGAAGTACAGAATGGTGACGATGATGGCATTTATAATAATGTGTGAAATATCAGGTCTAATCATCACTGACCTTAATTTTCACTCAGTTCCATATCTTCGTGTGACATTGAGAAAGTCATTTTTTTTCCTCTGGTTTTAATGGCTTTCTGCTTTTTTTTTTTCTCTGGTTCTAACTAAAAGTGGCCATTCTGATGTTTTCAGAGCCACACTAGATGAGTTTTCACAGTCATAAGGAATGTTGTGTACATCAGCAATCTTGTAGCGATAGCGGGTGAGATTGTGGCAGATAGCTGTTCTGATCTCATCATGTTTGAGATGTTCAGGGATTTTAATACAAAATGTGCCACATAGTTGATAGCCTTGAGCAAGGCGGGATGGATAAAATGGATAAAAGTAGCTGCTATTTTTCCCTCAACCCAAAACAGATTTTTCCCCAAGGTCATGCATATGGGTGCTGTAGTTCAGTGGAAAAGATCTGAGCTTGTAAATCAAAGTTTTAAGACGTACACCTCTGAAGCATGTTACCATTTTTCCATAACAATACAGTATATATGAGGCTCAAAAATATCTGCATTTGTAAAAATTGATTTATGCGCATAATTCATTACTGTATGCAGCACCATTCACAAACTTTTAAGCATTAATATGTATGTGATTTTATGGGTTAAGAGGGAACATTGAAGCATAATTTTATACATACTTATTTGTTTCTACAAATTCAGCTAAGCCATTCAGATGGGAATGTTAATTTTGTTTTACATTGTTGTAGCCAGTGTTGGGGGTAATGCGTTATAAGTAACGTGCGCTAAATAATAATATAACTTTTCCAAAGTAACAAGTAATACAACGCATTACTTTTAAAAATAAGTAATATTATTTGAGTTACTTTTTAAAAAATGTAACGCGAGTTACTTTTACCTTAACATTTAAAAACATATTCCAGAATAAAAATTACTTTAGGTTGAATCACACACTCAATGAGAGAGCGTGCTGCAAGGGAACAGACAGTTGACTTGCATTTATCATCATCATCAGGTCTCTTTTTTCACAACAGATGAGTCAGTGTACTGTTCTAGTAACTGAATATCTAAGGATATGGGTTTATTTCGAGTCAGAGGGAGACAACGTTTTATGACAACTCTGTTCAATTTAATGAACTGGTTCGACTGGTTCACTTAGAAGATCCGACATCGAAAAAAAACAAAAAACAAAACTGGATGCGAAGCACTACACCCACACCCCACCTCCAGCTAAACAACACATGATTGACATCAGTTCACGTTCTCCAGGTAAAGCAATTCATTCGGCTAAACTAAAAAATGTTTATTGCTTTTATTGTTGAGGAGAAGCTGTCTAACATTACTGTAGAAGCGACTA
Organism: Danio kyathit; assembly: GCA_903798195.1. Classification (NCBI taxonomy): domain Eukaryota; kingdom Metazoa; phylum Chordata; class Actinopteri; order Cypriniformes; family Danionidae; genus Danio; species Danio kyathit. The sequence continues at coordinate 46,442,256 of LR812524.1, forward strand.
CTTTTTGTAATATAGTAAGGTTTTTTCTCTTTTGGGAAATGATTTACACGTGAAGCAGTTTATTCAATGTATAAAGCTTAAAGATTTATTTTGATTTGGGGATGTTTATATTGTCTTAAACTTTGTTATACACATTTTAAATGTTTAAAATCTGTTTTTCCTTAATAGAAATTATTTCACATGTTAGTACTCTTAGGCTTTATTGCAATCTTTATCTCAATGGACAATGAATTACTTAACTAATAACACAAAACATTCAAAAGTAGCAAACACATTACATGCTGTCATTAATCTGTATATACAGCATGTATAGCTTTGGGCTCAGAAAGTTCTCAAAATATAATTTTATCCTACCTCTTTTTTTTTTTTTTTTTTTTTTTTAAAGGAAAATGAAGGCGTAAGTCTATAGGTGGCTGTTAAATTAGAGCTTCTTTATATATATTATATAAAAAAAGGTGAAAAAAACACCTGCAAGTTCTGAAAGAGATCAACCTCAGCCAGGTGAGGAAAGTAACTAAGGTACCCCATCAACATTGTTATGCACTGCTTTCAAAAGTAACTTTCCCCAACACTGGTTGTAGGATTCTTCCCTTGTTTCAACCCAACATTTGGTTTAAATATGAACAAACTCAACTGCTTTATTTATTTTACAAAAAAAAAAGTGTCCATATTTTTCCCTATTTGGTTTGAAACATCTTTTTTATAATGTGAGGTTTGCAGTTAAAAAAGACTTGCTAGTAATTTACTCACCCTCAAGTCATTCAAGTGTTTTTTATTTTTCAAAGACATTTAAGAAAATTTTACGAATGATTTTTAGCTAGAAGGACTGCCTTAATATGAGTGTCATGATCATCTTTGTCCTCCACATAGCCATAAAGGCCGTGTGTTACATTTGAAAAACATTTATTCACAATTTCCCTTCCTTTTATTAGTCTGTTAAAAACATCTTTCGTTTTCAATGGTTTATGCAGTACTTAATGTGCTATTATTCAGGCCCAGCTTAAACAAACCACATGTGGAGCCGCTTTTTCAGTTTGTAACCCTCACAACCTTGACTACTCCTCGTTGTTTCGGTGGCACATCGATTTGTCCACTTCACTACTTTGAATCAGGCACCTGGCTGCTTCATTCACATGGCTCCAATTGTGCATTAGCCACCTGACCTGCCCGCGCACCCGAGATACATGCACCTGCTTTGATGTATGTCACCACAATGGCAGATACAGATAATACCCACCTGTTCCCTATGCAATCCAGCATTTAGCCTTCCCACCTGGCCTTCCGGATACTGAACACCTGGTTTGTGCACTGGGCCAGCTGTGGTCTTTGCCATACTTGCATGAATAGGCCTTAAAAATATGAGCTTACAATAACCTAATCTATTTTAGAGGATGTTAGAAAGAGATGAAGTAGAGGACAGGAAGGTGCTGGAGGACATTCAGATTCCAAACGAGATTGTCTCATTTTCTTTCTAGATTTGTGTGCTTTCCAACAGTGCTTTTTTGCTCTTGATGTTCTTATTTGGATTGTGTTCACTGTACCCACCAGACCCCATCATTTGATCACCATTTTTGGTTGTAGTTTTTATTTTGCGCGTGGCAGACATTTTCAAACGAAAAGCAAAAGTTTGGGACAGACTAAATAAAAAACTCTGAGAAAGTTTTTCTTTTTTGTGCTTACTGTGTTGCTTAAATGCTGGTCGCCCCACGAAAGACAAATGCATGAGAGGACAGTTTTTCTTCATCTTTCTTTTTTTAAAACAAGTGTTTATAAATTGTGACCCTGGACCACAAAACATTTCTGGAAGTCTTATGTTGTCTTATGGGCCAAAAATTATCTATCTTTCATACTAAAAATCAATAGAATATTAGGGAAAAGATAATGTTACAATGAAGATATTTTGTAAATTTCTAACTGTACATGCGTAAAAACAGTTAAGTAACATGCATGGCTAAGATGCCAAAAAATACCCATGAAGTACCTTTAAAAATGCATAAGTGCAAGTTACAGTATACATTGTATCAATTCATGATATCCCTATTGAACCCTATTGGACGCTGTGGGAAATCAAAATTTACAATGTTTATTTTCCCAGTGAAACATTGTTGGTGTTTAGGTGAACAATTAACTCTTTCACATGTACAATCACACCAGTGTGATCAGCCTTGGCTGGTCCTGAATCGTACTATCACACCGGTGTGATATACCCTGGACCACAAAACATTTCTGGAAATCTTATTTGCATGGGGCAATAGCCAAAAATATATGCTATGGGTCAAAATTATAGATTTTTTCTTCATACTAAAATCAATAGGATATAGGAAGATCATGTTCAATGAAGATATTTAGTAAATTTTTAACTAAATTTTCGAACTAAATTCCAACTAATTGTTCCAACTAAATTTTGATAAGTAGCAGGTAGGGCTAAAATGCCAAAAAAATTCCATAAAGTACCTTTAAAATGGCATTAGTGCAAGCTACAGTATACAGTACATTGTATCAATCCATGATATCCCCTATTGAACCTTAACAACCCTCGGGAACCCTATTGAATGCTGTGGGAAATAAAAAATGACAATGTTTATTTTCCTAGTGGACATTGCTAGTCTTTAGGGGAACAATAACCATTTCATAGTGTACAACCACACCGGTGTAATTAGCCTTGGCTGGTCCCTGAAGCAAACAATCACACCGATGTGATTAGAACCTTTAGAGCGCTCATCATCAACTGCTCAAAATCAAATCTGATGACCACATCGCTTGTCATAAATCAATTTATCCATTTTTCAAACAAATAACAATTATTTAGTTTTCTGAAATTCACATACACATAACTGCAAGCAAAACATATCATTTAAGGTTTGTAAAATACACACAGATGTCTATGGAGACGGCAATAATAATTATTTTTCAATATAACTGGACTATGTGCTTGTCATGTAAGAAACGCACTGTTTATGTTAGGGTTGGTGTGTCACGTCAAAGTCCCTTAAGGCAAGTCATTTCACTCGACGGCCATCTTTAAAACACCTCTCTGGCAGTATGCTCAGGCATTCTGTCCTGAATAGAGAACATCAAATTCTCCAAAATTGCTTGCTGAGATTATGATTACATTTCATATTAGGAATCACCAATAAAATTAAACAACATCTGTGTCTTTAGTTTAATTTCTAAACGTTCTATATCACACAAAATCTGCAGAAAACTCACGGCTGTCCGAGCCCCTTTCCCGAAGATTCGTCAGTCTATAGCGATCGATGATTGGCCCCTGTACTAGAAGAGGCGGGGCTTTCATTCGCTATATTGATCGTTACACTTTTCCCCATTCAAAACTATATGAGTGACACGCATTGTGTATTCTATAGTCTTTGGTCATGTGATAAACTTGAAGCGTAGCCATGGGAACTTTAGAACGCAATGGATTCTAAACTAACGGTCACAAAAAAACCTCTGGTGTATATAAAAATTGTATGTTGTGTATTGTGGTGTATTTTCATTCATGAAAGGGTTATTCTTGCAAGTTAATTCACTGAAAATTTTGTTCTTTTGGTAATCTTCAATCAAATTCTGACCATTTGCTTTAGAGTTTGGAGTGGTTGTCCTTTACTATGATGTCAGTTTGACAGCCTTACCGTTAGTTGCTACTAGGCAATGATGCACAAAAAGAATGCCCTGCACCTACTCAATATTCAGTTTCAGTTGGAAGTACATCAGCCCACTGAAATAAAAGTCACAGAAACTACTGGACTATAGGAAACATCCCATCTGTTGCAACTTTTGTTTTTACAAAAGTAGTTTTGCTTAGTGCTTTGATTTGCAATATTTTTAGGAAACGCTGTCTCTCCTTCTCTATCTTGTTATGTGTTTGTTCACTCTTCTAATCATCCATTTTGCTCTCCCTTGGCTTCCTCTTTATCCTTCTCAATCAGTGGCTACATGCTCTTCTGAGCTTGTTGATTTCTTTGTGGCCCAAATGTTCTGTATTTACCCATGCACTTCAGTCAGTCGGTATCCACTGAGCTGAAGGTATGCACTCGTTTAAATGGATGTCCAGAGCTTTTCATCCTCACAAGTGCTTTGTCTCTCTCAGCGTTTTTTCTTACTCATTTATTCATCCCAGAATTCTTCTCTATAAGACTTTTATTCAGCAACAAGACCTGACAGTTTTTTTGAACTATCAGCGAAGTAAACAGACAGAAATTATTAAAATTGCATGTGGATTTTTTAGTGTTCTGAGAAAAACGAGTGGGGACTTAAATTGCAGACTGAAAGCACAAAAACAAAACACACATTTAACTTCTTAAAGTAGCAGTATGTCAGTTCGTTTTTATAAAAAAACAATAAACACACTTTATATGTTCAATGCAATAAATCACAGTACTAAAATTTAAAAGGTAAAAAAAACAAAAAATAAGTAATTCATTTTCCATTTACTTTCTAAAGTATGGCTCTCTAAGTCTGTCAACATATAAGCAGTGGCGGTTCTAGACCAGAGTAACTGGGGGGGTCGGGCAGGGGCCACTTGTACTTTTAGGGGGCACACTTTAACATACATCACAAAATACTTAAACAATTATTCGAAGTCATTGTTTTCATGTATCAATCTGCAGTCTTCATAAACAAGCTAACTTAAACTCTAACTTAAACTTAAACTCAAGATAATCTTCTATGTTAATTTTTTTTGACAAGTAACTTTGTATTGTAGCAGGATAAGACATTTCTAACATTCAAGTACATCAAGACACATTTTTACACCTGTAAACTATTACCTCCTAGCGACCGAGAGTCCACATACATGGACAGCACATTTTTAGCTCTTAATTGGCTATTTAAAATACTTTGAATGTTTATATTTTGTTACAGACATAGAGTGTCATTCTGCAACTGTTTTGCAGCATATGAAATGTCCCAAACCCTATTTTTAACTGCCCAAAATGGGAAAAAATGTTGTTTTTACTCTCTGATAGAATTTTTTTTTGAACTTGCTTTGATGTTAAATATGCATAAAAAAAAAAATCGTGTTTTATGTAAATTCAGACCACGAGTCCACAAATATGGACATCATTGTTTCTCTACATATCAAAAGATGATACTTAGATTTTTATTCTAATTAGGTTCCAATATGCCCAAATAGCAAAGAGAAATAAAAAATGCATGTAAAAAAAAAACACTGTGGGCCTTAAGAGGTTAACAGACATTTTTGCCCTTCCGTTAACTTAAAATAATTTTTCCAAGTGATCTTTAACAAACCAAGGAGATTTTGACAGTATTCCCTATAAAACAAACAAAAAAAAATTCTGGAGACATAGAAAGTCTTATTTCTTTAGGTTATTTCTTGAATAAAAGCAGTTTTTAATTTTTTAAAAAACAAATTTAAGGTCAGTATTATTAGCCTCCTTAAGAAATATTTACTGTATATTTTTTGATTGTCTACACAACAAACCAGTTCTACATTAACTTGACTAATTATTCTAACTTTCCTAGTTAACAAGTCTTTAAATTACACTTTAATCTGAATCAAAAACTACAGAATACTAAAAGGGACTTTGTCTGAATACAACTGGCAAAATCTTGCAAAATAACTAATATATTCTGCACTGACTGTCACCATGAAAAAGATAAAAAAAAAAGTAGTTATTAGAAATTAAACTATTGTTTAAAAGCGTGTTGTAAATAATCATGTGTTTTGAAGACTCGTGCTTGATGTCACACTGAAAACAAAAATGAATGAAGGCAAAACTAAACGAGTTGAATATTATACCTTTACATGAGCGTGACTGAAAACTAAATTTAATCATTGTGTTACATCTGTTCTCCGGTACTTGCTGACTGTTTGTAAATTCAATACTGCATTTCTTAACGTAAAACTATGTACACTCAATTTCTGATTAATTATAGCCTCTGCATCGCCGAGGACTTCCTATATTAAAAATGTTAAAATCGCTATTGAAAACAGCAGTCTAACATAATCAACAGTGGACATTTTGATAGTTTTTCACAACATGAACATGACTGAATCTTTTTATTACCTGTGTCAATTTAGAGGTTAACTTTTGACGAATGCAGGGAACTGATGCACGCAGCCACCATCACTGACAGAGAGAGCAAGTGCGCGCGACACCGAGAGCGTAGAGAGGCCAAAGTCAGTGTTGTCAGACTGAGTGGTTTTGACTTCGATTGCATGCATGTATATGCATTTCAGCGGGTTTTGGATAGTTTTTGGGCGGAAATCAGTCAGCTACATCTGGCAACACTGGCAACTCAGTCATATCTCCGCAGTCTGCCACCGATGGCTGATCTCGCCGTGGCGTTTTGACACAAAAATATGCGTGATATTATTGAAATTTACGGGGGCCAGAGCAGGCATCGCCTGTACTTATTCTCTTAATGAGTTATGGATGTGTTTTGAGCATAACATGCATTAAACCAATCAGAGTCTCATCTCCCATTCTCTTTAAAGAGTGAGTTACGTTGCGCAATGGAGCATTTGCTATTCACATGGCGGACTTTGTAAATGGAAATACTGAACGCTTTACTAGCCAAAAAACAGTTAAGACCATCTGCAGTGCGAGGATAAAGAATGAGCCTTCTCCACTCGGCCTCTTTACTTTACTTTTACTCTTTACTTTACTCCTTTACTTTCATGGATTAAAGAAAAGGTAGAAACTCACTCCACTGAAGACATCTATTAGTCTACATATTTAATTTTGTTTGTTAAGCGCAAAGATTTCTTAAAAAACTATTTCTGAATTCAGTTCTAATTTCAAGCAACCGAATAAATTAACAATAATAACGAAATGTGGTCAAAAAACTGAGTTATATCCAAAAAAACGTCGTATTCTTCTGCCCCATATGGTGATGTATGCGTCTCTAATCCTGACAGGCAGATAAATCTAAACTAGTTTTTATAAAAACAAATATAAATATGAATATAAGAAATACTACTAGCAATAATAATAACTTAATACAAATGCAAATTGTAATGAATAAACTGAATAAAGCCCCCCGAGATGAAGAAGTCATGGAGGCAGTGGTTTTTATATTCATGATATTTATAAATAATAATAATTGTAACATTTTAATCCTTTATTTTTTTCATATGTAAAGATATTTGTGTATTGCTCTACATCTTGTGTGTATTAAGCAATTTGTCTGAAAATTGGTCTAAAAATAGCAACAAATGGCGCCATACACGTCTTGCGCCTTATTGCACCGGGTGTACTGTATGATAGGGCCCATAAAGCCAAACTTAGATTCATATTAAACCACTCAAATTATTATTTGGATAAAATTCTATCCTAAATAATATTGTTTACATCACTGATGCATATTGTCAAATTTTATGCCACAATATCCTGACAATATCGTTTAAGCTCATTTATTGATTAATATCAGTTTTGCTCTATGATCAAGAGACAGCTATTTAAAGTATTGAACAGCTCACTGAACGGAACATACAGTAGATTTCGGCCTGCTCACATACTGTACTATTGTCACAGTGCTATCAAACACACTATGCTTCAGAACATTACTATTACTGGACTACTATTATGGAGTCTCCCAGCCATAAACAATGTGAACTTTAAAGAAACATTCCACACAAAAAAAATAAATAAATAAATAAAAGGCTCATTTACACAACACTAAGCCTTACACTTGCACCAAAAGTTAGAATCTGGATAATATCATTGCACCTGTTGTAGCCGTGGTACAAATGCGCAGTTGCTTGATTATTTAGTCGGAATGAGAATATAGTTCCTATCTATGGATAGCACTAGACACCCTGGTGCATGGTCTAACAGTGTTGTGCTCATTCTCTTCATTAACTCTGTAAAAAATTATATGATCAGTTAGTCCTGACAGCATATGTTTTTAGGTCAATGTATCTTAATAAACTAAGTTAATCACATTCTAATTTAATTTATAAAGTTATACAATAAAGTTATAAAAGTTAAACAAGCTGTTTTATATCTGTTTAACATAATATAAGTTCAATGGACTCATAAAGTTAATTTGATTTAGCTTAAAAAATTAAGGCAATCAGGATTTTTTTACAGTGTACACTGTAAAAAAAATGTAATGACAAAACGTCAAGACGATAAATGTTTTTACAGTATGTTGATTTAACTCATTTTAATAAGTTAACCAGGTTTCAACTACATTTTTTTAAGTTATACAACTTAATATTTTAGTCAGTTTGATTGATGTAAATTGAGATGACAAGAAAAGTTCATTTGGTTCAACTAAAAAAATCAAGGCAGCAAGATTGTTTTTACAGTGTTGCAATATTAGGCTAGAAAACAGCTTCTCCATCACTCTTAGTACATGTTGCAACTACTGAAGTGTCAAGCTTTAAATATATTGAAACTCTTTAAAAAAAAATTGAGCAAGATGCTAATGGTCTGATCTGATTCAATTATCTATGCTAAGCTAGTCTAAAAGTGCTTCCGCTAGACCTGGAGATCAGCTGATATTGATGAACTCTCAAGGAGTTGTAAAATGTATCTTTTTTTTTAACTGCCGTGTTTTTTTAATATAGACACTTTGAAAGGCTTCTTTTGTGTTACACATAAAATTACTAGCATACAGATTTGAAATGAGACGATAAGGAGTTAAAGTGACAAAATCTCAATAGTCTAGATTATTTGATCACAGACATTGTTTTGAAAACAGATTATAAAGTTTCCTGTATATTTGCTTGGTTCTATAGTCCATATTCCATTTTTAAACTGGGTACTTGTTCATTATAATCTGTTGATTTCTTTTGTACTGATTTGCTCAACAGAGTTTCCGTGTGCAAATCTTAGTTCAGCTGTTAATATGTGAGGTCGGATGGCATGCAGTATAATCCTCATAGACAGATGAGATGCAGTATGTTGAACCGAAGGTCAGAGGGCCACTGATGCATGCCGATCGAGTGTGGAGATTAGGCCAGTGTCCAGTTGTAATTACAATGGTAATTCCACTATCCAGATGGATGCTTTTTGCAAGCGAGTGCATCAAGGACAGTCCACATGTCTCTGAGAGTTGACGGCTTTGCAGAGGCTGAGGAAAGCAGCTTACATTAAATGGGGGACTGGTATCATCAGTCTATTGCATCTCCAGCCTTTGACTTCACCGTTAATGCCTGGAGATCATACTTTAATGCTGTTGTCCCCTGCTTTTGACTCTGTCATAATGTTTCAAAACTCACACTTTAATACCACTTGGATGAAGCGGGGAACGTGTCTGCCATGCTCCTCAGCGGGACAGCATCGAGACCCCTGCTGTTCAGATCCAATCCCACACTCACACACAAACAGACAGAAACGAATGCAGTGCACAAGGGGGAAATAATGCAGAACTGCCCTGAGATTGTCATTTGATAGAAAGAGGAGTGTGAATGAAACGGGATGAAGTTTCAGTGTAATGTCTATATTCCAGACATCTGTTAAAGGGAAAGTTCACACATTTCCTCACCATTTCCTCACACTCAAGACGTTCTAAACCTTGATGAATTTATTTCTTCTGTTGAACACAAAACAAACATTGATATCCATTGATAGAAAAAAAAACAACAACTATGGAAGTCAATAGCTATTTTTTCCCCACACATTTCAGTAAATCGTTCTTTGTGTTGAACAGAAGAAACTCAAGCAGGTTTGGAACAGTTCAGGGGTGTGTTTCTGAAAACTATTGTTAGCTAACTAAGGTTGCAAGTTCCGTTACTCATATAGTTCGATGATTTGGTGTTTCCTAAAACTGTCGTTCCAACGAACATTCGCAAACTTGTACGCTTGCAACCACACCTCTAGAGCTGTAGTTAGAAGCATAGTTCCTGGTTGTGTTCTATTGTCCATTATCCCCCCTATGCCCTATTCATTTAAAACATTCTAACATTTAAACTCGGAATGATTAAAAAAAAGCATTAGTCATCTCTCTTAGGTGTAATTTGCTTTCAAAGTATTTTACAGTTCAGTTTTAGCAATTGTAATGTGAAATGGACGCTGGACAACAGAGTGCTGCGGATCCAAATGCAGGTTTATTGAGAATGGTCAGGCAAGCAACAGTCAACACAGGGGCAAACAGATGTATACAGGCAAATCCAGATTCATAGTCAAAATAACAGGCGAATGGTCAAAAGGCAGGCAGCAGACAGGGTAAAACAAACAAAACAAAGCAAGGTTCAGAAACAGATAACAAGACTCAGCAATGAGGGTCTCAAAATGAGCTGTCTATATGTGTGGTGTAATCAGTCCATGAGCAGCATCAGCTGTGTGAGTCTAATCAATGGAGACTTGGAGCAGGTGTGTGTGTTGCATGACCGGATCTTGTAGTCTATATACCAGCAGATTTGTAGTCCTTATAGTGATCTGCATGTTTACCAGAGATGTGCACAGGCTGAATCGCTGGTGATCATGACATCGATCTTCATGTTGACAATTGCGCACCCTTCGTAGTGCACTTTTAAAACATTTATGCCATTTTGAACACAGCCGTAGCTTTTTTTTTTAATAGAGAAAGCTATAGGTGACCTATTATTTAAAAGCGGAATTTAGGCTACATTACATCTCCAAAGCTTGTGAAAACAAATATATATGAAGCGTACGTTAATGGCTTTAATTTATAGTAGGTTATTTATTAAGAAATGTGTCTGTACTGTATTCAACATATATTTCAATTAATATGGAAAACGAATGCATGTTTTTACCAAAACTAATATTGAATTTTTTTAAATGCAAGTGCATGTAAAACAATATAATTTGCACAAAATTTTTTTTTTTAATAATTTTTTTTTTAAATTAAAAAAAAAAAATTTAAACTCTTTTTCTTTAAAGTTGTTACTCCACCCCGTTTAGAGCATCATTATGGATGTTTTACATTATAGCTAACGTGGTTCAAATGATGGCTCAACACTCGTCACTACATCGTTCTTTTCCCGAATGATGCATCGTACTGTGATAGTTCAGTCGTGAGTTATGTCGTTGTTTGAGAAAAACACACCTCAAAACGGCTCAGCTCACATTCCAAAAAATTACTTTTGCTGCTTGTTCAAACTACTTAGTTAAATGTTAAAATTCACATTGTTTTGTAATAACTTAACTGTTTTATGTTCAATCCACTTAAATTTGCTAAATAAATTAAGTTAAATTAGTCATTTTGTGTTAGAACATGAAGGAATAGTGTGGAATCCAGCATTTTTTTTACAGTGCAGCTCAGCTCACTTCCCAGGTAGCAAAGAATTCTGGCCCAGATTTGACATAAAGCTGGTACAGCAGGCATTCATCTGGCACTGGCATACAGCATTTGGGCCAAACATGTCCCAGGTTTGGCAGAGGTGGCACCATTTTTCACAAGAATTTGGCCAGATGTAAAATGTAGTATTTGGCCCAGATGTTAAAAATTGATATGTGGGCCACATAAGTTTGGCTTATCTTGACCCACATTTAAAATATATTTATTTATTTTTGAGTAAAGAAAGATAATTCTAGCAATCAGGTCGCTTTGAGGAAAAAAACGCTTGATGGATATATCAATTTCATTGCAGTCATGACACACCAACATGTCTGGTCCAGTTATGGGTTATAAACTTGGCTGATACTTGGCCTAAATACGGTTCCTGGAAGTCCGACTTGGTCCAGTCACCTTGCAGTACTGTAATTCACTGCGGCATGTAGGTCAAGCAAAAGCTGATTGTGTGGGCCAGAGCTGGGCCAGAGAAAATTTTGCTACGTGGGTTCGGTTTTATTTTTTTGCTCAGTTTGAATTTCTGCTGTAGTTTAGTAGGTTTAATGTGGATGTGATTATTGTTGTAATTGTGCCACCTCCACTGTCGTGACATCATCGTTTTCATTCTGGGTCATCCCGTCCACCTCTCTCTGAATCTACTCCGCTATAAACGAGATGATTTTGAACCAACAACAGGTAGAATAAAGCAGGTTAAATAAAGCAGGTTTGGTGTCTCGTGTCACTAATTCAGTGATGTGATAGTGATCACCAGTGTGCATACTTCATGTTTTGTTAATGTACAGTTTGGCTTGCTTGGAACCTCACCTGAGGTGGTAGATTAAAAAGTACTAGGTACTAGGTACGGAACGCAGTAAAAAAAGGCCTGCAGCATACAGTACCATGCAGTGGAAAAGCATCAAAATAATAACAGCATGTTTTTTTTTTGGGTGAATTATCCCTTTAAGAAAAAAAAACTCTCTAAGCATCAGTATGACATCACACTATTGAAAATTTTGTTAGCAAAAGTTTTACATTGAACTGAGAGGGATTTATAGACTTGGTAGAACTTTCATGTAGAGACTTAATATCTGAATTCTCACTGTACTTTATTTCACAGGTTGGGCTTCCCTATGATGCTTATGACCTGCACAATAGGCATGTGTTACCTGCTCGCAACCCACATCGGACTTCACTGGAACACATAAAGTTACCCTCCACACGGGGAACCAAAAAGACTTCTGAGTTTGTGTGTGGATGTCAATGCATGTTTGAATTCTGTTCTTCTGGGATGGATCCACAAAGAGCTAAACTTCGTAGACCTGGTTCATCCCGAGAGACTAAGCTTTACATGCAGGAGAGGTACAGAGAAGATAAACCATGGGAACATCTGATCATCTGCTGTATTTATACAGGTGTATCACACTGCTATGGTGCTACTGTTATAATACAAATATGAAGAGTAAAAGATTTTTGCCAAACGTGTTTGTATTTCCAACTTAACCAGAAGATATTTTTAATGCAGATATCTGCTCACAGTATAATTATTTATTGATGCAGAATGTGGATTAAAACATTTTCTTTTTGTTTATACTTTTTAAGAAATTTCTAAAAATGGATTCTTTATGGCCCATAATTTTACAATGACCAAATACATCATTTACATCATTTGCCATGCTGAGATTATTAAAATTGGGTAACATTTAAGTTTAAGTACCAATTCTCACTAATTGGGAATTTATTGAGGCAAAAGTCATAGTTAATGGTGTATTATTATAAAGAATTGTACCTTAAAATAAAGTGTGATCAAATTTATGCATAGATATCTGCGTTCATTTCATGAAAACTGTTACAAACAAAATCTAAATTTACTTATATGTCATTATAAGTTGTATTTCTAAACAGATTTTATTTTTTAATAACATTTTATTTTTTTTAATTTTATTTCAAAGTTTCAATGACAGAAGATTCATTTATACAAAATGGAATCCAGTAGCACTTTCTATAACGCTGATGTTTAAAATATATTAAAATGGGATTAGTCATGCAACGCACTTTATAATAAAATCTTTGCTGTACTGTAAATAACTGTAACCACCGATTGTATTGCATACTCATTCATTGTTATACCTACTAATGCACTAATCATATTACAATGTTACATATTGCAATTACATATTACAAATAACAATGCTTAATGCTCCTGGAAGTTGAATAGGTAAGTATTAATCATGGTTATAGTTATTTAAAGTACAACATGGATGTGAAAACATTTAACAAACAAAGACCTCTACAATATCATGCATAATACAGTTTGTGTATACATGACACATAGTGTTGAAAGTGTTACAGAGTGTTGCCAGGCTTTTTATTTCAGCACTGTTTTCAGTCACTATTTGTTTGCATCAAGAAGAAAACCCTGCATCTGATTGCAGGGAGAGAGTTTATGTAATCAGTGATGCATTAGAGGGCCTGTGTTTTAATCAGTTCACTCCATTTTTTAATTTGGCCATTCCAGCACTGACCTAATTAATCATTTCTACCCAAATCCTCTACCAGTAATATTAATTAAATCGGCTTTTTAAGTAAATTACTAAATGGCAGGATCGTTTTTCCTATTATCTCTGTTTTAAGCCCATAGATGTTTTTTTTAAGTAACTTAAAGGGATAGTTGACCCAAAACTGAAGACGTACTCACTATTTACTCACCCTCAAGTGTTTCCAAACCTTTATGAGTACCTTTCTTTTGTTGAAAACAAAGGAAGGTATTTTTAAGGTTTTATAGTAGGAAAAACAAATACTGTGGAAGTCAATGGTTACAGGTTTCCAACATTATTTAAATATCTTCTTTTGTGTTTAACAGAAGAACGAAATTCATAAAGTTTTGAAACAAGTAACGCCAGAGTAAATAATGACATTTTATTTGATTTAATTGAACTATCCCTTTAAATGTATGACCTTGCTGAAACACATGCATTTAAGTATTTATTTATGTGTTAATACCTAATAATATGTGCTGAATTATACTTCATATAAATGTATTTGATTTTAAACGGACCATACCATTTTGACAACCTTGTAGAGATTATATTTGATGATGTGTAATGTTTATTAATAACTCATTTCCCTCCTTATGGATAACTCTTTCGTTTCCTCTCAGTATAAACACTTGATGATTACATGTAAAGGATGATCAGTTGGTTGCTTGTCTGTACATGTTCTGTGACTGGGAATAACACATGTTGTACAGTAAAAACATACATAAGCAGCCCCAAACGATCACACTTTTTGACTCGGTGGCTTTTATAATTTCATGCATCAGTTTCATATTTAAATATCTAAACATATCAGACAAAACACCTTTGTGTGCTATGATTTTTATTATACTTACTCCCAGGGCCGTTTATATTGAAGTTGATATTGAGCCACACCACTGTGGTGTTTCGTAACATCTAATTTTTATGAGGTGGGTTGTTAGCCCGACGCTCAACCCCCAACCTTGAGGAACAGGACATATACACATACGCTATGGACAATTTAGCTTACCAAATTCACCTATAGTACATGTCTTTGGACTTGTGTGGGAAACCAGAGCGCCCAGTGGAAACCCACACAAACCTTGGCTAGGTCAGTTGGCGTTTCTGTGTGGAGTTTGCATGTTCGCGTGGGTTCCCTCAGGTGTTCCGGTTTCCCCCACAAGTCCAAAGACATGCGTTACAGGTGAATTGGGTAGGTTTAATTGTCCGCAGTGTATGAGTGTGAATAAGTGTGTATGGATGTTTCCCAGTGATGGTTTGCAGCTGGAAGGGCATCCGCTGCGTAAAACAAATGCTGGATAAGTTGGCGGTTCATTCCGCTGTGGCGACCCCAGATTAGTAAAGGAACTAAGCCGAAAATAAAATAAATGAATAAATGTTGCAGATGTACGTGTGCTACCTGGGAATGAATAGTCTAATTAGTAAAAATTTCAGACATTAAATAGATGTATTTTAGATGCATATAAGACTTTTAAAGACATTTTCAGACATTTGAACACGTCAGATTTTTTTTCCAGACCAAACACTTTGAAACTACGTTGCAGATGTACGTGTGCTATCTGGGAATGAATAGTCTATTTAGTAAAAAAATCAGACATTAAATAGATATATTTTAGATTCATTTAAGACTTTTAAAGACATTTTCAGACATTTGAACACGTCATTTTTTCCAGACCAAACAATTTTAAAACTACATGTTGCAGATGTACGTGTGCTGTCTGGGAATGAATAGTCTAATTATTACAAATACAGAAAATTGTGTAGTGTAGCATCAGCTGCTATCATGTTGTATGACTTGGAACTGTGATATATGTGGAGTATGACAAATGGATCAATAATTGTAATTTGTCTGTTTGTCTGCTCATCACATATCTGCTGCATATCTTGAATGCACATTATCAGAGAGTGATGCAGAGCATGCATGTCACCACTTTGCTATGGAATAGCTGGAATGCTGGTGATGGAGGAAATTAAACTGGCAAAGAGGTGCTGATTACCTCCAGCAGCCATGAAATGTCGTAAGCAACACTGGCCAATGAAGCAGTCATTCAGAAACCAGAATGCCTTTGCTTATTCTCTTCTTTTCATAAATATCCCAAAAATGTCAAATGCCAAAGTTCTTTTCAGTAAGATGCAACTTTATGTCTTAAATTCATGAGGTATTTAATTTTTTAAAAGCTTGATGTTTACTAATTTATAGTCTATAATCTATTGTGATATAATTTACTTTGATATACACTACCGGTCAAAAGTTTGGGGTCAGATTTTAAATGTTTTAAAATAAGCTTATCCTGCTCACCAAAGGTGCATTTGTTGCATCAAAAGTACAGTACAAATTATAAAATTGTGAAATGTTATTGCACTATAAAATAACTGTTCAAAAGTAGTTTATCATTTAATTTAATAATTTATTCCAGTGATTTTAATGAGTTTTCAGATTCATTATTCCAGTCTTCAGAGTCAGATGATCTTCCAGAAAACACTCTAATATTTATTATTATTATTATCATTATTATTATTGGGTAATTTGACGTCAAATCATCGGGTTCATTTTACGTCAAAGTACGGTACGTTTAGCTAGTGTGATGGTGTCTTCTGAACTCAGGTGTGCACCTACGAACCGTACCCGAGTCCGCCTGAAAAGGTAGGCAGGGGTACGGTTTGTGCGGTTTTCTGGTATGATTTACTTTCTAATATGAATGCAAACATACCAAATAAAAGAAGTGAACCTCCAACTGTACAACAAACTTTAGTTTTCATAACGTTCATTCGTGTGTGTATCATCTAACATTGTCTTGGTGATAAGCGGAACTGACCCAGTGCAAACAGTGATAATGTCTGCTTGTCTCCACCAAAAAACGACTTCTGCAGACATCGCGTGATGTTCTGAAAGTTTTTAATATTTTTTTGCGACAGATAGATGCAAGTGGCTTTCTATATTTTGATTTTGGTAACAAAAGCAAAAGATTCGGTAAAAGTAGAATGACTATGATATGCGTATGTCTCCATTTTGGCGTTTTGATTTTGTGGACGTCACCCTGCAACAGCAGTACACAAAACAGCAGCTTGATGATGCAAGCGTACCGGTGTTCAGAAGGAAAAATGCCGGTGTGAACACAAACCAGCTGAGAAGGTGGCAAGGGGGGACAATCAAACTTGGGCTCAGTCCAGGCAATTAAACCAAGTTTAAAGCACCCTAAATGTGGCCTTTCTCTCCTGGTTGACGCTGATGAAGTCATGTGCTGTTTGAGCAAGATACAGTATGTTGCTTTCTTGTTTTCAATATATTTTACTGAATATTCATTTGATTAAAATTAAATAGCTGTAAAGTCTCGCAGTAATGCCTAAAAGCCCGAATATGTTGAGCAATGTAGATGGATACCAAATCGGAGACATTGTTTAGAGCATTTGTAATAATAGTTAATTCAATTCTGATGTTGTTACACTTCCCACAAGAGCAGCGAGAGCTCTACACTTAAAAAAGGAAAACAACATCAATAAATTCCTGGAAGATACAGCTGTGGTATTGGGCATATAGAGCACAGCTTTACTGTGTGCAGCTGTTCATACATACTGTACATACTGTATGGCATGCACATGGCAGTGTTTTTCTGTGCACTTTGTGTTTATCAGTTGGAACTGGCTGCAAAGAGAGGATGTTAAAAGGTAAGTCAGTTCCCCTCTGAGTCAGTCTCAGTATAAAGCACATTGGGCTTGACAGTTGCACATATGGCGTGATAACACTTTTGCCGTGGTAACATCTGCTGAGCATTCGCTGAATCCACTGCATCTACTCACTGAGCGTTAGCATATGAACATGATTTATTTCCTTGTAGAATCACTGTGACCCATTTGAAGCAAAATAAGACTTAAAATAGAACCGAAGGCAAATGTACTCCAGGAAAATGTTGAAGTTTCCAGTCAAAAAGTTTTCGACCAAACCTATATAAAAATCTTTGAAAAGTTAGATAGGTAGGTTCCTTTTTTACAGCACTTCCATTTTCACATTTAATTTATCAGCAGCATATATCAGCTGGTTGTCTGACAGAATCAGTTTTGGATTTTAGCTATACAGAATAGAAGCAGTTGAACTTTTTGAAATGTCTGATTTGATCAAGGCAGATTCTGTTGAACTATTTCTGTACTTTTTTGAGATCTAACAGATTTCTCCTCTTCATTTTATTTAAAAATAGTGACAAAGCTAAAAATAAAACAATATTTGCACTCTCAGGGGGAAAAAATACAAAAGTTGTCACTAGGGGTGGTAAATACTTTTTTTTTAAATTATTAATATGTACCTTCTGTGTATATAATACACCTTTTAGAAGTAAACATGGCACAAAAGTACCATCCCATAGATGACTTTTGCACCATTTTGCTTGAGAGTGGAGCATATACAGTGCTCAGCATAATTGAGTACACCTCATTTTGAAAATGAATATTTTAACCCATTTCTCAGTGAATATAGACAATGTATTTTGGTACATTTAAACAAAACAGATTTATTAAACAGATATATTTATTTAAATAATATTTTAGTCACCAAACATCTTTAGAAATTGAAAGATAATACTATATTAAATTCAAGCAAAAAAAAAAAAAAAAAAAAAAACAACCTACAAAATTTCTACTAAATTTTAACTAAATGTTTCAATTTTTTTTGTTTCCCTTGATTTTTTCTCTTTTTTAAATTTGTATTTAATATTTTTCTATATCATATAAATTTGCGTGTGCTAGTTTTAAAACCATTGTCATAAGTTATTTTGTTAGATAAGCTCTAGATTTGGCTTCAGTAATATTGTATAGCTTCCTATTAAAAATATGAATTTAAAAGAGAGATTTGTGATAGATTTTACTTATATATGCTGAGAACTGTATAACCTTTGAAAAGTGTTTGTTGTGCCATATAATGCACTATTGTGAAATATGTTTTTGCATATTGCACTTTGTTTACTAGTTTAGTTCTAGCAATATAGTCTGTCCTCTAAATTCTCTAGTTTTTTTTATTTGGCTGACAAATGAGATAAAAATAAACTACCGTAAGGGGCCAAGATTGGTAACAGGATTATTGGTCCATCTAGGGAGTGAGTAAACATGTAGCAGATTAGGGCTCATAAAAGCGCAAAATGCGCAGGGATGTTTCTGACTGCTCCACTTCTCAGTTCAGGATTGTCACTAATGGAGAGCTTGAGGCTGTGCATGGATCCACTCTTGTGGTTGTTATTTTCCGCCAGTTGGAGAGCTAATATATTTACATGCCATTTCCAACTTTTATTTTAATCCAAATACAATCCTTGAAGTTGTTGTGTAAATCACTGGATTAAGCAATTTATGAGGTGTTATTAAAAGCCACTTGCAGGACACTTCTGAAGTTGTCCTTGGGTCTCTGGCACATTTACGTTTATATTTACATTTAGGGTGCCCGGGCGCATTTCCCGATTCATTTGACAAGTGTGAGTGCTCCGAATCAGGCCCAGATGCGGTTCAGTCGGCCGGCCCTGACCAGGTTGGAAGCAGCGTACTAGAGCATGGTTCAGTTTGGCTTTGGCGTGGCACTTGTAGTGTGAGTGCAAAGCATGCCTGAGCCCGAAACTGAAGATGCAACATCACTTTTAAGGGACTATTTCATATGGATTTATGAATTATTCTTACTTTTGGAATGCAGTGAAGATGCAGTGTGAGTGCAGGTCGTCGGGGGAGAGGTGAGGAGGGACAATCGCACTTCGGCATGGTTCAAGGCAACTGTACCTAGTGTGAGTTCGCCCTTAGCCATTTGGCAGACATTTTAGTCCAAAGAGACTTACAACTGAGGAGACATTCTGCAAATCAACAAGAAGAGGCAGTACACACAGGAAGTGCTAATTTTACAAATGAACTGTTAGTGCTAAAAGAATTAGAAGCTGATTTTTTTTTTTTTTTTTTTTTGAGAGTGGAGGAAAGATTGATTTGCCCAGCAGACACAGGATGTCAACATGATTGACATTGTACCCCAACATCATGGGACATTTCATTTTGTTTGGAAATGAAAATCTGGTTGACTTCAGAACCCAATGTCAGGCTGACGTCAATATTCAACGGTGGACAGATATTGCATTTTGGTCACTTTCTAACATTGTGTGGCATGACCAAAATGATGCCTATCCAACATCCCATTTTGGTTGCCATACCTATCAAATTGTCATTATTTGACGTCAATATGACGTTGGTTTAAGATGTTGACTCGACATTGGATTTTAGTCAATTTCCAACACAACCTAAAATCAACCAAATATCATCATCATTTAACGTTGCTACTGGACGTCAAACATAACATTGTCCTTAGACGCTGGTGACTTAAATGTAACCTAATATTAAAGTCTTATGACATTGTGTGTCTGTTGGGTCTACAGGTGGTTTTTTCACTCACCTGTGTGAAGCACACTTTATAAATGCATGCTTTGTGTGTGTACCAAAATGTTTTTTTGTGGCACCAAAATGTTAGCAGCAGATTCTTCATTCAACATTGTGTGCAGTGTTCCAATGTGCATTATTCTGTGTAAGTGGTCATTCCATCAGTGTTCTATCTGTCTGCAATAATCTTAAAGTCCTTGTGAAATCACAGGTTACATTGTTTATTTTGCTAGTGCGCATTGTTCTTATTTAAGTAAACATTTTCACTTTCAACAATTATCCACTGAAAAAAATTGTTGGTAATCTTTAATCAAAGTCTGATCATTTGCTTTTGTGTTTGAAGTGGCAGTGCGATTGCCTCCGGCACAATTTTTTTAACCACGCCCCTCTTATTGTTAGTTTGCTTTAAGGCAATGTTGTGCAAGCCCCACCCTCTATACAATATTCCATTTCAGTCGGAAGTACATCAACATACTGAATTAAAAGTCTCAGCAACTTCTGGTTCATGCTGATTTTAAGGCGGGAAGAACATGTCGAATTTACCTCATGCCCATGATTTTCCATCAGAACACTGACCAGAGCATCACACTCCCTATACTGGCTTGTTGTTGTCCCACATCCACACAGCTGTCCATGTGATGTTAAAGAAATCAGATGCAGGTAACCTTTCATTGTTCAGTTCTAACACTTGCTTGTTCACTGCACGCTCTTTCAAAGGTGGACAGGGATCAGCAGATCTGGTCTGATTATTGGTCTGGGGCAGCACAGCAGTCACTTTCCTCCCTTAACCATCATTAAAACTGTGTGCTGCAGTAACCTTCTCTTGACTCGGGACCAGGCAGGATAGTTTTTGTTGACCCTGTGCATTGATCACTGAGACGGCACCAAACACCCCGTTACCAGTTTGTGGTTTGTTCCTCTTTAGAGCACTGTTTGTTACCCCTGACCACTGCTGACGGGAGCAAACCACAAGACCTGGTTCTAATCCAGTTGCTGGGCATAATTTGCACCTAGTCAGAATTGCTTATATATATATATATATATATATATATATATATATATATATATATATAACTAATACTATACATATTAAATATATATTAGATATATATGAGACATATTATGTTGCATAATAATATTGTCATTGTATTCATTTTTTTGTAAAATCTTTATGTACATGTGTGAGCATGGGGCACGGGTTAACACGAGTCCAAAGGCACAGGATAACACGAGTCTACAACTATGAAAAAACATGGTTTGACCAACTGATGAAACATCGTTTTGTCATTCGGAGCTATTCTATTCAGCGGGATAGTTTGTAGAAACATGTTAACGCGAGCGCATGTAAACAACATGTAAACATGTTAACATGAGTCGATGGAAACAGGTTAACGCGAGTTTACAACCACAACAAAGCATGTTTTGGCTGATAAAGATGTTAAAACAGACTCAATTTTGTATAGACCTGAATAGCTCAGTTGGATAGGTCGTATGATAGGTGTGCTGGACCTTTTAACCACACGAGTTCGAATCCCGTTGATGATATGTAAATTATAATTTTTTTTTAGATTAATTTTGGTTATATACTGTTCTTCTGCACAGATATTAAAATAAATAATGCTTACAATGACACTGACACCAAGTAATAAGAATCTTTATTTGGTATGGGCATGCCTTGTTGCTGTAAAAAAGTGACGAATCTGCCAATCTGCAAACGTGGATAGCTTACATCGGGACACCAGTTAACACGGTCACCAGTTAAACCGTAACACCGGACTGTACCAAAATGCTGAGGAGCGAGGGGCGGGGGAATTCCGGGAGTTTACCGGGAGACAGACCAATACGGGAGACGGGTCTGAAATACGGGAGACTCCCGGGAAAAACGGGAGTGTTGGCAGGTATGGTCTCAATCGTGTCTTACAAATGTTTTCATGAGTATGGAAAACAGAAACTTTTGTTATTGCAGTATTTTGATTGAAAGTAAAGCCGGCGGAGGCCTGCTTTTGAATTGTTTTGCGGTGTTGCCATGTCAGTCCTTTGGGAATCTCACAATTGGTGCAGTGCCCTTAAAGGACTGTGTTTTTCATTTTATTTCATAGGAAAAAACATAAAGAAATGGCATTGTTTCTGTTTCTTTCTTGTTTCAAGTGAAAATCACATCTCTCCAAGGCAGTGAGGTTGGCAGGAAATTGCATTATCAAAGACTTAAACGGGCTTTTGGGTGGTGGCAACAAAGCACGTGAAGATACAATTTCATAACAGCTAAACTGATGCAATTTGGTCCTTCATTTCAGCATGCCCCTTTCAGTTTCTTTCTTCCAGGTTAGAGTTTCGAGGCTTAATATGCAATGTAAATGCCATTTAAAGAGCTGGTTCTGCACCCCAGCTGCCAGCATTGATTAACGTTAGTTAGCACTGAATGAGTCATTATTGTGGTGCTACATCACCCACTATCTAATCTATGTGCTTTACGCTTGTTTGAGGGCTGGTCCCTGAGGGAAAGAAACATTTGGCTCTTTTCCAACCTGAATTCCAGTAGTTTTTGCTCTAGTCTGTGAATCACTCCTAAGTCTTGCATGTGAGAGGATAACCGAAAGTGTTGCCTGAGCTTGTCAAATGTCACTCACTGCTGAAGCAGTCTAGCTCTATGTGTGGAGTAGATACCCTCCTTTCCCGTTTATAGGTATAGACGCTTTTACAGTACTGTAGGTCTAAGCTCAGCTTGTTTACCTCAAACATGGGAATCGAGAGTTTGCAGAGCATAACATAAGTGCCAGTTTTTTTCCAGGTGGGATACTGATTCCAGCTACAGTGGTGCAGTGGTTTACAGTAGTACAGTAGCAAGTTTAAGCTTCTTGTGCAAAAGCAGAACTTGGAACCAATCACCTGAGCTGTAAGTAATGTGTTACTGCACAGAAAACGAAACATAATGAATATTTTTCAGATGAAACCAGTGCTCAGCATATATAAGTACACCCCTCACAAATCTATCTTTTAAATTAATATTTTTAATAGGAAGTTGTACAATATCATATTTGTGCATATACATTAGATTAGTCAGTACTGAAGCCAAATCTGGAGCTTATCTAACGAAATAACTTACGATAATGGTCCAAAAATTAGTACACCCAAATATATGTTAAAGAAAAATATTAAACACAATTTAAAAAAAGAGGAAAAATCAAGAGAAACAAAAAAAGAAAATAGAAAAAATTTAGTTGAAATTTTGTAGGTTATAATTTTTAATGCAATATTAGCTTGAATTTAATTGTATTATCTTTCAATTTCTAAATATGTTTGGTGACTAAAATATTAGTTTAATAAATATATCTGTTTAATAAATCTGTTTTGTTTAAATGCACCAAAATACATTGCCTATATTCACTGAGACATTTTCAAAATTCATATATATATGGATTACCATCCAATCTAAGTTCAGTTATGTGAGTACAGATTTTCCCTGCTTTGTTGTTGTTTCTGACTTTGAAAGATTTCTATGCAATTTAAGCAAGGTACCAACTCACACTGAATGAGATGATCCCATGGAATGTGAAGCCAAAACTTAATGCTCAAAGCTCAAACTATGTGGTCTATACTTAATGTGTGAATTTTTTGCCACATACTGGGAGGGAGTAATGGTTTGCCATCATCTTTTGAATGAAATGTTCAGTTGTGGTTTATTTTATTATGAACTACAAATTTGTTCTCAAAATTTAATTTTGGTAATATCATTTAGAGCATTTAAAGGGCACCTATTTTACCCCTTTTTCAAGATTTAAAGTAAGTCTTTTGTGTCTCCAGAATGTGTCTGCCAAATTTCAGCTCAGAACACCCATCAGATTATTTATTATAGCTTTCAGAACATTGGTATTTTCTGCTTTGAACAATTTGTAGCTGTTTCTGTTGCTTGTGCCTTTAATGCTAGTTTTTCCCGCCCACCGTTCACACGTGCCTGCCAGAGTATGCCTTTATCTCTGCATCAGATAAACCGCACAGTGACAGACATGAAGGAAGCAGATCTCATGTAACGTTTGTGAGAAATTCTACAGTAAGAACTTTCCCAATCATTATTTGATGTATTTGTTGTGGAATTAATTCAAGCCTTTCTGCAACGATGAGTCACACACACTGCAAATGTGAAAGGATAATGTTAATATACAGTGCTGTATGGATATCCGTAATGTTAATGTACAAAATAAATCTGATTTAACATCCACAAACCGGGATTGAAGCGTCTTCTTTTATAATTGTACTGACACGCGGCTGTGATGATGAAGTAATGTTGAAGTAAATCGCTGTAATTCATTACAAACATACACTGTTTTAAAAACATTTTAAACTTGTAAAACTCATTCTTAAATCACATTTGATGATGGTTGATGATCACAGAGTGCAGAACAGATCTTTTAATCCCAGTTGCTTTGCGCATGTCCTGTTTTGTTCATATGATTATACACGTTACAGAGACATATTTATACGCGGCTGTCAATCAATTCGGTGGGTCAATCATGTTGTGGTCGGCATCAAAGTGGGAGTGATTTGGGTCCTATTTTAACATCAGGAAACTTTAAAAGAGACATTGTGTTTCTATCCCTCCCATATGACTGTGGAGACACTATATCTACACACAGTTGTGACCAAACAGCTTCCCAAAGATGATTTTCATCATAGGTGCCATTTAATTGAAGAAAATGACAGTAGGTCAAGATATCTCATGTTTTTGGGACAATGTCAAATAATCAAGAAAATGAAAAGTGTACGCATGGTGTTATTTGGCAAAAGTTTTACTTTGTGACACTGCTGCAGAATCATAAACTAAAAGTGTCATGCATTAAAGTAAACTCTCTGCTGAATCTAATTTGGTCTATATTTAAGCACTGGCAAATCACAAAGGGCAGAGAGAGCAAGCTGGATAATGAATGATGCTGTTTGGAAGCATATAGAAGCATTCATAAACATACAGCATCCTGATTTGCATTTGAATGTAACATTTGACTAATCTGTAATCTCCTTTATTTTGGCACCATTATGCATGATGTTGAATAGGAAAAATACCCAGTAAGCTGTGTAGGAGGCTTTGCCTGACACGGCGGTTTTACAATGTGAATTAAACTGTTACTCTTTTGTTCTACCAAGACAGATACTGTAATTGTCCTTTCAGCTCTCTGACCGAGTTTGCTCTCTCCCTGATTGTAGTCTGTGTCTAATTTTCATTGCCCTTCTCCCCCCAATACTACTGCATGCTGAGTCCCGTATTAATTAGAATAGGATTAAATGGGTTATGTCGACTGTAATTAAGAAGTTGGGTTTGGAGCTTAGGGGAGACTCAGTGGAAGGTTTCTGAATGATCGAACCTTGGCCTGTAGAAGTGCAAAGTAATAAGACACAAGATGAGATCAGTGTTGGTGCTGTCAGTCAGCAACCTCTGCATGTTTCCAGGGATGACCTTTGAAATTCAGCCTAAAACACCATATGCTTTCAGAACTCATTCTGCACCAAATAATCACCAAACAGACCAGGCTAACACCCTAACAAGAGGGTAGATGTAAGGGTTAATGTTCATTTACACTTATTCCATGGCTATTTGCCACAAAAGCAAATTTTGCAAGCAAGCAGCTTTAATCCTAGAGAACAAACAAACATGTTATTTTTTTTTTTGGCAAAAATGAGTCACAATAAATACATTTTCACAAATTAGTATTTTTGTTATTATCAGATTCAGAATTAAATATTATTAATATTTTGTTATATTTAAAATATATATTTTTGGTGCCAGTAACAAGTTGTGACTTCACAAGTGGATGATTGACAGTTTTGAACGAGTTTTCTCCAAATCCCTGTGGCTAATGTTGAGGCTCTTCTTGTATCCATGACTACAGCAATGGCATGTCGTGTGTGTTGCTGTTGTTGTGAGAGGGTGTTTTGGGGGGCTTCACAGACACAGGCTCACAAGTCATGTCAGTGGCAGTGGAAGCAGTCTAGTCACATCCATATTGATGACGCTCTCGTTAGTCTTCCCTTCAGATGCATGGGGCCAGCCAAGGTTTGCCAAAATCTTTCTATTGTCAAACAGACACATTTATTTATTTATTTATTTACTGGTTGGATTCTCTGCATCTGATTTGCAAGGTTAGCCCCTCTTTTGACAGTACAAACATTTAATTGAGGCTTGCATTATGTAAGGCTTGCAGGGGGTAATGCATTACAAGTAACTCAAGTTATGTAATAATGTTACTTTTCTGAGTAATGAGTAAAGTTATGCATTACTTAAAAAGCCCCTATTATGTTTTTTTTTTTATCTTCTATGTGTTCAACACAGCTCTAAGTGAATGAAAATGTAACAGGTTTTAAAAATACTTCCACTTTTCTTTTATGTACCCTGACTGTTGGTGGCATGTTATAAACTAGTCCCAGACAGGTGATTACTATTCACGCCTGCCAAGAGAGTGGTCGTGGTGAGTGAGTGCTCTTGTAAAATATATATTTTTGTTGATCTTTTTGTTTTTATTATTCACAATGTATCTTTTTCTTTTTGACTACAACTTTATAATGGTTAATATGCACCACTGTATGTAATTACCACTGTATTTCTGAATTCATGTTGTAGGTTTACTTGATTTCTATTTGTGCCAGTTAAGAGAGTGGTTGTGGACGCCATGTTAGGCTGTTGGAACTGATCACTGTGTTTTTAATCTGTATACCAGTCTAAAGCAATCCACCCCAGGTGTGATTTGGAGTCAGATCTGATTACATACATACTATCATTACTATACACAACGCAAAAAAAAAAAACAGAGTACTGACCATTAAAAAAACATCCAGCTAAGGTTTAAATCTGAAAGTGCACCATGTGTAAAACTATTGTTTTACAAAGGAAAGAGTCAACTCAGAGTCGAATAAATGAATCATCTTGTGTTCAAATCTTTTGCCTGCTAGTACTGACGTTAATACAAGACATCGCCAAATATGTGATGCCGGATCCGATAAAACATGAACCCGTCCTTCCCTTCAGACAACCTTCCCCAACCTTGTGCTGTATTTGTTCCTGTCAAGTTCTGATGATTAATACAATAACCCACCCTGCAATGCGGGATTCGCCTGCTGTTTGTTATGAAGGAAGGATCAGCAAAGAATTTTATGTATGGGATTTTGTCAGACCTTGACAGGGACTTTGTCAGTACACAGTTCAGACAGACCAGTTTCTTCTTCCTTGAGATCACAACCTGTTACTCTTTGTTTTCTGTAGTTTGCAAAATATGTAATTAACTGTGTGTTGTAAGCTGTAATCACTTTGCATGGCTTTTACTGCATCGATTGAAATGTGTTTCTGAATTTGCGATCCTCAAAATAGCCACAGTGGATTAATACTGAATGTTTAGAGGGTCAATAAATATGTAATGTGTACATACAGTATATATAAATAACAAAAAAGACCCCCCCCCCCCCCACACACACATAAATTAAAAAGGTTAAATGAATGCATTTTGAACGCATTAACTGTAATGTATTGTTAAGCTAATCATAAAGTTATTTTTTGTGTATCCTGTAGAGGGCGCTTAGTGTGTAAAAGATGTTGAACGGGTGCGTTTCCCAAAACCATCGTTAGCCAACTAAGGTCGCAAGTTCCGTCATTACAAACATAGTTCGTTGATTTGCCGTTTCTCAAATCCATCGTTCCAACGAACATTCGCAAACTGCGTCGCAAACTTGAGCACTTGAAACGACACCTCTGGAGCTGTAGTTAGAAACATAGTTCCTGGCTGTGTTCTATTCCCACTTATACCCCCTATGCCCTATCCGCTTAGAACATTCTAACATTTAAACTTGGAATGATTTTTTTTAAAAGCATTAAAGTCATCTCTCTTAGGTGTATTTTGCTTTAAAGCATTTTTGCAGTTCGGTTTTAGCGATCTTCATGTTTACAATTGCGCTCCCTTCACAGTGCACTTTAAAACATTGATGCCATTTGGAACACAGTTGTGGCTCATGGCGAAAGCTATAGGTGATCTATTATTTAAAAGCGGAATTTATGTTACGTCTCCAAAGCTTGTGAAAACAAAAAACATAGCATATGTTAATACTTTTATTTTATAGTGGGTTATTTATTAAGTATCTGTACTGTATATGACATGGGTCTGTTGGTTAGAACTTTCTGCTGTGGTTTACATGTGTCAAATTGTAAAAGTAGACTTTTCAAAAAAATAAATAAATAAACAATATCCTACTTAATAATAATAATAATCGTCATCATCATTAATATTGCAAATATTATTATTAAAGTATGATTTTTTTCATTTCCTAATAACTAATAAATATTAAATTAAATTTCTTAATAAATAGCCTCATTGTTTATTTATTTATATGATTTATATATGATTTTAGAATATGTGTTAGCTTTTGTAAGTGATTTTATGTTTTAGAATAGTATATGTAATGTTCTCAATAATATTTGTACAGGAAACATAGGTCCTTTATGAGCCGTTTACATATATTTCAATTGATATAGAAAACGAGTGCATGTTTTTACCAAAACTAATATTGGATTTTTTTTTTAATGCATGTTTGTGTAAAACAATATAATTTGCACAAATAAATTATGGGGCTCTTCTCTAAAGAAGTTGTTACTCCACCCCATTATGGGCGTTTTACGTTATAACTAATGTGGTGCAAACGATGAATCTGCAACAGAACTACGGTTTTTGGGAAACACTCGTCACTACATCTTTCTTTTCCCAAACGATGCATCGTACTATGATAGTTCAGCCACGAATTATGACTTTGTTTGGGAAACGCACCCCTGGTTGGAGCTCTTATTGACTTGTTTCTTTACTTCTGTGCAGGTAAGAGAAATACGGTTAGTAAACACTTAAAATGAAGTTAAATGAGTCAGGGTGGTTTCGTTGTATAAGTAATTGCTGATTCATGCAATCTTGTTTGATTAATTGGTTGTTTTGTGTGATTTTATGGAGATAGTAATTAACTTACTATCTTACTATCTTACTATCTTACTAACTTACTATCTACTATCTACTAACCCTGGTGGGTGCGATGACTAACTTACTAACTTACTAACTTACTAATCTGTAAACAAATGTGCAAAGAAACATAGCAGAATAAGCAAGCAATTTACACAAAATGAGTTCCTAAACGTGTTTGAAAAGTTTCAAATGTGAATTATTGTAATTATAGAAGGAAATCCTTGTGAGATGAATGGATATTAAATCGTTGAGACAAAATGGCCACAACAGTATATGAGTTAGAGCCAAAATGGTGTCGTCCATGTGAAACAAAGTGAAACAAAAGCGCAGTTTAATTAATTAGCTTTAAAAAAAAAGAAATTGCTGAATTAAAATTAACATGGGCGACACAGTGGCGCAGTAGGTAGTGCTGTCGCCTCACAGCAAGAAGGTTGCTGGGTCGCAGGTTCGAACCTCGGCTGGGTCAGTTGGCGTTTCTGTGTGGAGTTTGCATGTTCTCCCTGTGTTCGTGTGGGTTTCCTCCGGGTGCTCCGGTTTCCCCCACAGTCCAAAGACATGCGGTACAGGTGAATCGGGTAGACTAAATTGTCCGTAGTGTATGAGTGTGGATGAGTGTATGGATGTTTCCCAGAGATGGGTTGCGGCTGGAAGGGCATCTGCTGCGTAAAAAATGTGCTGGATAAGTTGGCGGTTCATTCCGCTGTGGCGACCCCAGATTAATAAAGGGACTAAGCCGACAAGAAAATGAATGAATGAATAAAATTAACATTGTCACACTGAATCACAAACTCAATGAGAGAACAGACGGAAACAAAAAGGGCAGGCCTGAGCCTTACAATAAAAAGTAACTAAGTAACGCAACTAGTTACTTTTCTGGGGTGTAACTCAATATTTTACTTTCGAAATTAACTTTCCCCAACACTGTGCATTATATTATATGAAAAAAAAATGCACTTACCTACTGTTTATTACACACACAAAGATGCGCAGCAGCACAGAAATATTTTTGAAATATGAAAAATTGACAGATTATAATTTAAAATATTATTATTGTTTACATAAATATAAAAAACTTTATTTCCTCCCATGCTTTCCTCACCTCAGGGGGCTTTGATGAAATCTACCTCATTACGTACATGATCTTTGACCTTGCGCATAAGCAAATCCATTTCCTCGCCAGTGAAGCATTCAGTTTCTCTGCTTTCAAAGTCCTCCATGTACATGAAGAATGTGCCATTGCATGACTGCAACTCACTATTTAAGGTGATTGGTTTAATGTAAGTTACACCCAAAACTCATTTAATATAATAAAAAAGGGACAACCCTTTTAGACCATGTCCAGAGCAACCAGACCGTTTTCCCCATCCTTAAAATAGCAAAAGTGTATTCAGACCTGCACCATGCGCTCAGATTTTTAAAATAGCCCTATATGTCAGGAAAAACATACACATCCTCACTTACAGTCAGTCATGGATGCATTAATCTTGTAAAGGATAATAAATATGAGATCAGCTATTGTAGACAGCACTCAGTTTTGTTGGACACACAGAAAACGCCAAGATTTTCTCTGATAGGTGTTGTTTCAGCTTTGATAGCTTTGAGTGTACACAATGAAAATATTGCACTCAAAATGTCTAAATATTTAACTGATCTGTGAGTGGAGCTAAAAAAGTAGGCCTTGCTCAGAAGATTTAAATGATCTCATGAATAAATGCAGACTAGTATAACATCAAACTTTTGAACCCAGATGTGCTTTAATGAGCTCCTGAAGTAACCTTGAAATGCACTGCATCATAGGTTGGATGTGTTATGTAATTTAACTGAAACACTGCTTATAGACAGGGCGGGCCTATTGAGTAACTCCTCCCCGTTTAAAAAAAGAACAGCTGATCACGTTTTGTTTATACACAGCTCTGTTGTCGTTGAATGAAAGCATATCTGACTCATTACAGCTACAGTCTATATCTGCCTTACCACTTTTTTACTCTACAGTTTTGTGTAGAAATGAAATATAAAATTTGAAATTGACCGAAAAAAGATTTGGAGAAGCAGAGGCAGCACTCATTGTGACCTCATTTTAAAGTTAGCTGGCCTGAATTTAGCAACAAGATATTACATTTAGGTTATGTGAGGCATAGTCACTAATCTTCTCTTCTCAGAAGATCTGTGTAATTCCCTCATTTCAAAGAACCTTCTTCATTTAATGAACCTAGGATGTCTTTCATATGTCATCTTTTCTCTTTGGCTTTCTCTCTAGCTTGTCTTTCCTTGCCTCCCTGCCATTTCTGCTTTTTTTCCTTGTAACAAAAATAGATACTGAATATTTCAAGCTCCAGTTAAACCACAACATAGAATACACAGAATTTTAATCCACACTGGATGTCATTTATAGAAACTAAATCTGCTTTTCAATATATATATTTTATTGTATTCTTTACCGTTTGATGTTACTTATTATACAATAATTTATTTGCCATCCATGAAAGATAACGTATTATTATTTGTATTATTGTTAGCTGTAGTATTTACACTGTCTGTATTTTGCACTGTCTGGAGCCAGCACCTAAGCTTTTCACTCATCATAGCACACGTGCTGCTGATGATGTGACAATAAAAGTGATTTGATTTGATTTGATTTGTATTCCTAAAACTTTTAATGACAGTTGTGAATGATTAACCTAACTAAAACATCTTTTTTTGTTTATTGGAAATTAAATTGATTTAAATAGGAATATTAAGAATGGCTGATGACTGATATTTATTATTCTACATCTAATTATTTACTTAGAAATAGTACATGGTGATTTTGAGATGTTAAAAAAGTTCTTTTTTTTTTTTTTTTTTTTTTTACATATAAATATATATAGTAAAACAGCAATATTGTAAAATAGTATTAAAATAAAAAATGCAACCCAGGCTTATTCTGATTATGTACCCCTATATACATTTCTGGAGAGCACCAATTACGTCCAAGGAAGGAACTACATTTTTTGCAGTTTTTGTTTTCGCGAATCCACCAGAGGCCGCTGTGTACACTTTTTGAGATCTCAAATTTCTCTCGCGAGTGCCATTCACGCCTGCTCTTCTTGCGTAAATCCACCAGAGGCCGCTGTCAACTGACTGACTAACTACTCGACTGACCCACCCTCCTCCTTCCCTAAACCCAACAGAAAAAGAAAAGCCCTCGCGGAAGACTGATTTTCACCACGTTTTCAGATTTTACCACATTCTCACCCTGTTATTTACTTGTTTATTTTATTTTTTGTAGCTTTTGCTTTTGTCTTACCTGCTTTCTGGAATCATTATTCATTAGACTCAAACCATGTCATCATGTTCAACTCCGCTCTGCATCTAAAATCCTCCGATGTTTGCGGGGAGCCACTGGACAAACTGGTAGCAACAGAAAAGCTGAGGTAAGGGGTCAGCCGGTAGCTCAAAAAGGTATGAGGTCATACCGCTCGTAGCGTTCATTTTAAAGATGAAATGCAGTCAGTTTTTTTAAACTAGTTTCGGGAAAAGAATACACAGATAGTATACGCAGCAAATTCTCTGTCAGTAATCACATTAATCATCCAATCCGAATCAAAGAGAATTCCCATAGATAACAAAGCTCATCCTACCTTAGTCATCTCGTTGACTTGGTAGACGCCAGCCTGAACACCCGCCGGTAATTTACTCACACCTACAGCTTCTCCACGATGGATGTCTAGTGTTCTCCATCCTCTGGTGCCAGATTGCAGCTCTGCACATGAAGTTTGACCAGAGGAGAAATGGTCATTCCTAATTGAGCCTGGTTTCTCTCAAGGTTTTAGTTCCTTCACTTTCGTCAACTGGTGAAGTTCTGTTCCTCACCACTGTCGCCACTGGCTTGCTTGGTTTGGGACTTGTGGAGCTGCGCATCAATGGATTTGCTCTTCAGTGTTTGGACTTTCAGCTGTGAAATTTAAACCACACTGAGCTGAACTAAACTGAACTTCAACTCTGAAAACTGGACTGACACAGTTTCAATTAACTAGAACCTCTATGTCAAGCTGCTTTGACACAATCTACATCGTAAAAGTGCTATATAAATAAACTAAACATGCATCCCTCCTCCACCCCAACTCCACAGTTTTAACCAAATTCATACCAAGCATGGGAGGGGAAGCGTTCTGGGATTAGGCTAGACGCTGAGTTTGTATTCATCTTAGTCTCTCTTGAAGAAGAGAGAATGCCCTGAGCTCAGATGTGTTTCTAGCCTCAGAGCCCTCTTCCTAGACAGCATGGCAAATATGCTTATTTTGATCTGTCACCAATGTGTGGGTGTGAACTCGTAAGAATAAATAAATGTAACAGCAATATAAAGGATTATTTCTCACCATGTCACAGAATCCATAAGAACAGAGTTTGGATGCTGGACTGAGTCTGTCCTCCTTTGACATGTGGACTTTGTCATTGTTAGCGTTGACCTCGGTGAGCGGAGGTGACCCGGTGTCCGCTCACCCTATCGGTGACACATCTTAACAGCCAAGAACATCTTTTCTGCTCCGTCAGCAACACACCATCTGTCACATCGATAGGTCTGTTTAGCAAGAATGGCCTTGTGAAAGCGTCTCTGATTCACTGAGTCCTCAGCCGTGTCCCATGAGAGTTTCAGGACATCACACATGGCCAGAATGACCTTCTTACTGTGCCACAGCATGTGTGATGCGTAACCCACTGTTAGTCTCCACCTTTATCCTCCTTTCTTTTACAGCAGTTTGGGAGTTTTAATGTTTTTGAATTTTATGCTGCACTTCTTTTTTTGAACAGATGAAATAAGTTGACTGCACACACATACAGTACACACAGAATCAAATAAAGTCAGTTTTTACACAAGTTAATTACGCAATTTAAAAATATAAAAATACTGTTTTTGTTTCAGTGCCATCTGTCCTTCTTTTGTTTGCAGATCACAAAAAGACATTTTAAAAAAGTCCTGTTAATCTTTATTCATACTGTCAACATCCACCAGCATTACGTTTTTAAAAATATCACAAAACGGTCTCATGTGGCAAATGCTCAATATATTCCAAGTGGTGTACAGCAACAGCAGCAACAACAACAAAGTAATTTATTATTATTATTATTTACTGAAAATCCACCAGGGCCCTCTAAGCCCTCAAAGTTGAAAACTATTCTATATACTGTATATACATGAACTTTAAATACATCCCAGTTTTAATTCATAGGGTTTAATATGGAGTTGGCTCACCCTCTACATATACAACAGCTTCAACTATTTAGAAGTGTGTTTATTTCAAGTTTTGACAGTTTCTTTCTAGAAGTGCATTTGTGAGGCTCACAATCTCCACTCTAATTCATCACAAAGCTGTTCTATCAGGTAGAGGTCAAGACTCTGTGGAGGCCAGTCAAGTTCTTCAACACCAAACTCGCGCAAAACTGTTTGGTGTCCCAAAACTTTTGGCAATATGGTCTATATACAGTAAATGTCAGTAGCCAAATGTGAGTAAATTCATTCATTCATTTTCCTGTGGCTTAGTCTCTATTTCAGAGGTCGCCACAGTGGAATGAACCTCCAACTATTCCAGCATATGTTTTACGCAGTAGATGCCCTACCAGCCTCAACCCAGTACTAGGAAACATCCATACACTCATCCAATTTACCTATAGCACATGTATTTGGACTGTCGGGGAAATCAGAAAACCCGCGTGAACATGCGGAGAACATGCAAACTCCACACAGAAACGCCAACTGGTCCATCCGGGACTCGAACCAGCAACCTTCTTCCTGTGAGGTGACAGTGCTAACCACTGAGCCACTGTGTTTCCGTGAGTAAATTTATAACATTTATTCATTTATTATTTTTTTTTTCAATTTTTGTTTGTTTGTTTGTTTGTTTGTATTTGTTCGTTAGCTAGTTCATTCGTTCCTTCATTCATTTGTTCGTTCGCTCACTCACTCGTTCGGTCGTACCTTCGTTCGCTCGTTCCTTTATTCGTTTGTTCATTCATTTGTTGGTTGAACTATGTTTTTAAATCAGACAGATATATCTTTTTAGTTTCTTAAATTTAAACTGTTTTATTTGTGTACAGTATAAGTAAAATCAATGTAATGTTTATGCTGGCTCAACGAACTGATATGCTATACTGTGATATACTGTTACAGAAAATTAGTTGAACTTGGATTTACTGTATGCATTAAAAATGTATTTAAATTCCAAGTAAGATATTCAAAGTTACAGAACATATTTTATTGTTCGACTAAATTATATTTTTGTCTCAACTTTATTTATTTAGTTAGTAAGTTGATTAGTTAGGTAGTATGTTTAGTTCCTGCCTACAGTGTTTTTATTTGTTGATTTTTATTTGATGACCATTAGATCCTGAGAATAGTCAGCTAACACCAGGCTTTCAATGAAGCTGCAAATGAGAAGACCTGGAATGCATGTATGTAATAATGTATTCCAACCAACACTTAATGAATCTACTCTATTTCATGTCTCTTCAAATAAAAAAATAATAATTATAATATGATTATCCATCTCCAATGACAATCCTATCTATGTTAATGCACAGCAGTAATAACACCTGCCATCATTTCTGCAGGCTTTGCATTGTGATATGGAAATGCAATAGACTCCAGTAGAGCTTTAATTTCACGAACATTTTGCCATCAAAATCTTTGATCAATGTTAATCAGATGCAGTCCCAATAGAACTGAAATGTCATCCTTTCACTTGAAGGTTAATTTAAAAATCAGTACATTTAACAAACTCTACTCTTTCAGTCTAACATCTAAATGTTTTCGGCAGCTGTGAGCCTTTTCTTCCCAACGATCTTACAATTTAGCATACAGAACATCCTCGCTGAAGATTCACCTCTTCAAATATGAAAGTTTTTCATGTATTTATTTAGACTCAGTTTGCTTTCTAATAGTACTATTTATCCTATCTGTGACATAAAAAGATCATAATCAGGGCAAATATTTTTGGACTCTTAAAGGTTTCTACAGTTCGCAGATGTATTTGAATAATACTTTTTGCTTTGTAGACCTCCAATTTTGCATTCTGGACACTGTTTAGCACACGCAAGAGATTTATCTCAAAGCTAAACATCCATCTGAAACTTAAGGAGTTGTTTACCACACATCAGATTGTATCAGAATAGCCTAAAAATATGAATACAATGTGATCTGGCCTCTCATGTGGTTGAAGAAAGAAATTATATCTCATTGCATGTGAAAGTGGGAATGAATCTCAACACTCATCTCTCAGTAAAAAGATACCATGCATAGTTTTACAAAACAGCATTGTGTCCTCAATTTAATCCATTTTCTAAGGCCAGACCCTCTGTCTTCAGGGAAATCACATCTTAATCTACAGGATAAACAGTTTAGATTTTCTTTTATTCTTATTCTTCTTTTTAAGGGTTTTATACGTTCCTTGAAGCATCAAATAGTCTCTGAAACGAGGAGCGGAATTATACAAATAAAACGATCTTGGCAGTTTATTTATGTGCATATCATGATGCACCACTTTGGACAACATGCATTTTAGTTTTTATACGTTTTAGATCCCTCAATGCCTCAGTTTTTACCATTAAAAACCCTTAGATTTTGTATTAATATACATGTTGCTTTTTCTCAGATGAGTCTGATGTAATTATTTTGGTTAAACAATTTATTTATTTATATGTATTTACTTCATTTATTTATATTTATTGATATAAGTACATCAATAATTGAATGAAGGGAACTTTGCTTAATTTTAAGATCAGTATATAACTGGAGTTATTCTTAAATGCTTTTTGTTTAGTATTATATGCATATTTTCATTTGATATACAGTTGAAGTCGGAACCATTAGCCTCCCTGAATTATTATCCCTCCTGTTTATATTTTTCCCCAATTTCTGTTTAACGGAGTGACGATTTTTTCCAAAAATGTCTAAACATAATAGTTTGTTCTGTAGAATATCGAAAAAATAATATATAGCTTAAAGGGACTAATAATTTTTTTTTACCTTAAAATGTTTTTAAAAAAAATTTAAAACTGCTTTTATTCTAGCTAAAATAAAACAAATAAGACTTTCCCCAGAAGAAAAAAATATTATCAGACATACTGTGAAAATTTCTTTGCACTGTTAAACATCATTTTGAAAATATAAAAAAATAAATAATAATAAATAAAAGGGGGTTTAATAATTCTGACTTCAACTGTATGTAGTAGAATGTAAAGTATATGAGTAGTTAACAAATTGACATAAATTTCTTTTTAAAAATGTATTGTATTATTTATTCATGTTTTGTTAATCACCAGCTCATTTAAAATAAATGTTCCCAATTGAAAAGAAAAAGAATTTGTGAGCAGGGATTAGCAGATAACATGCATATTGAAGTCTGTGGTGGATTGCAATTTACATGACAAAAAAATACAGTAACATTAGATTTTTTTTTACACCTTTTTTTTAATTTAATCAGACTGCTTTTATTACTTGTAGATTATTTTTGACCATAGTTTTTCTTTAATAATTTGTTTGTTTGTTCGTTTGTATTCTATTGAAGTTTAAATACCAAAAAAAAAAAAAAAATCTATAAAAATCTAAATCTTAAAGACATTTTTGTATTTATTTATTTTTCTTATTTATTCCTGTTTATTTATTAATTTATATTAATTTCCAGTCTTGTTGACAGGATGGCGCCGCTGTATATGGCTTGCCGTCGACCCCTGCTGGGAGTTATGTCGATTATTGTGTTTTTTCTATGTGTCATTTTTAATGTCTCATCGTTGCTGGTATATGACCATCATTCTCTACTGGAAATACGGGACTCTATGGACAACCTACTTGTATGTTCCAACAGTGGATATTCAAGGCCACCGCCACCTTTCCCAGCGTCAGTACCTACCTGTCTTTGGCGCCCTTTCTGTGCACTGCCTCGCGACAGACATTCGCGCAGGCGGGGGAAGAGAGGAGGACATTTGGTCAAACTTAGGATCTGCTTGGCCTCCCCATCTAAGAGTGTCGCTGGCGGGGATGGAATGCCTACAACATGCGGATACTTTGATATACGTCGATCCATGGAGCTCAGCTATCACTGGCTGCGGCCAGCCACTTCGGACACCGGGTGTCCGCTTCCCTCTCGCCGGCCTGTGAGGATCCATAGTCGGGGCTGCGTGCCTGAGAATCTCCGCCCGCTCAGTTGATCTGCTAAGCAGTCTGTGAACGGTAAGATGGTCCGCGCGGCCCTGTTTAACACCAGATCACTCTCTAATAAGTCTTTCGTCTTGAATGATCTGATTTCCACCCTCGAACTGGACTTTCTTTTTCTCATGGAAACCTGGCTAAAACCGGGCGATAACAGTGCCTTCTCTGAGCTCCTCCCTCCTGGCTTTTCCTTTCTGAGTACTCCGCGAATATCCACGTGCGGTGGCGGTTTGGCTTCTATCTTCAAACAAGGTTTTAACTGTCGACTGTTTCCTTTTGAAAGCTATTCTGTAGTAGCTTTGAGTTACAGCTTGTCTTGGTACAATCTGCCTGCCCTGTATCATGTGCGGTTGTCTACCGCCCACCCAAATACAATAAGGATTTTATTCCAGAGTTTTCTGAATTTCTTGCTCAAATAATGCCGACATATGACCGGGTACTCATTTGTGGTGACTTTAGTATTCATATCTGCTGTCCATCCAGCCAGCTGTCAAATGAGTTTCTGAGTGTACTGTCTTCTTTTGATTTAACGCAATCAGTGATTAGCCCTACACACCAGCATGGCCATTCTCTGGACCTTATTATTTCACATGGGATACCCGTTTCCATCTGAGAAATACGTGAAACTTGCATTTCAGATCATTTTCCCATAATTTTTGAGTTTTCAGTCTCTCTTTCTGCCATACAATCTTCTTCCTCAGCCTGTTACCGCCGCACTATTACTTCTTCTACAGCTGAAGAATTTGCTGCAGCATTTAATAGCTCTAGTTTTCACACTCAGTGTGATCTGGCTTCCTGTAAATCCTGTACACAGCAGTTCTCACAACTCGACCTGCAACTAGAGGGATACAAAGTTAGCGTTAGCTCTACTATAAAAGATCTAGGTGTGATATTAGACAGCAATTTAACTTTCAAAAATCATATATCCCATGTCACAAAAACTGCTTTCTTTCATCTGAGAAATATTGCTAAATTGCGAAGTATGCTATCCATATCAGATGCAGAAAAGCTAGTCCATGCTTTCATGACTTCTAGGCTGGATTACTGTAATGCTCTGTTTGCTGGTTGCCCAGCATCCTCTATTAACAAACTCCAGCTAGTGCAAAATGCAGCTGCCAGAGTTCTTACTAGATCTAGAAAATATGATCATATCACCCCAATTTTATCCTCCTTACACTGGCTGCCTGTTAAGTTTCGTATTGAATTTAAAATATTACTCCTTACCTATAAAGCTTTAATTATTCTAGCTCCTGTTTATCTAACCGACCTCCTGTCTCGCTACAACCCAACCCGCTCTTTACGATCTCAAAACTCAGGGCTTCTGGTAGTACCTAAAATAGCAAAGTCGAGTAAAGGAGGTCGAGCCTTCTCATTTATAGCCCCTAAACTCTGGAATAGCCTTCCTGATAATGTCCGAGGCTCAGACACACTCTCGCTCTTCAAAACTAGATTAAAGACCTATCTTTTTAGCAAAGCATACACTCAGTGCATTTCATAGC
The DNA here is from genome assembly GCA_903798195.1 of Danio kyathit. Taxonomy (NCBI): domain Eukaryota; kingdom Metazoa; phylum Chordata; class Actinopteri; order Cypriniformes; family Danionidae; genus Danio; species Danio kyathit. Next base: position 46,482,049 of record LR812524.1, read on the forward strand.
GGTATGACGCATGATGTGCCCCACACATGATTTTGTTTTTTGTTTATATACACTATGAACAGCAGCTACGCTAATTATTCTCCTTATTCTGTATTTCCACCTGGGGGTACTCATCTCGAGGCCCTCAGACTATGCAGTGCCACTGACGCGATCCGAGACCAGCGACGAGATGATCCCAAGGTTTTCTGGACCAGGCCGTATCCTGAGCAGCTGCTGTGGTGGTCTTCGTGGAGTGAGAACATGAGATTGACTCCTGTGATGCTCCAAGAACAGACGAGTCTTCGCTGAGGTCCAGCTTCCTGCGCCTAGACTGCAGCTCTGCACAAGACGTTTGGCCATAGGGGAATGGTCGTGCCCAACTGAGCCTGGTTTCTCTCGAGGTTTTTAAAATCTTCGCTTTCGCCAATTGGTGAAGTTTTTTCCTCGCCGCTGTCGCCACTGGCTTGCATGGTTCGGGATCTGTAGAGCTGTGCATTGATGGATTTGCTCTTCAGTGTTTGGACTCTCAGTAGTGATTATTAACCCACACTAAACTGAGCTAAACTGAACTGAACTTAATCTCTGAAAACTGAACTGACACTGTTTCAATTCACTATAATCTTCCATGTGAAGCTGCTTTGACACAATCCACACTGTATAAGCGTTTACAAATAAAGATGAATTGAATTGAATTGAATTGGCTTCCTCCCTATGCCCGGTAGACTTTATTTCCAGCTTTAATGCTACCTGCTCAGGAATTTTGGATTCTCTTGCACCATTTAAGAGGAAATCCAACCATTCTAAACCAGACCCCTAGTTAAATGACACTACTCGTGATTTAGGCAGCAGTGCAGGCAGGCAGAGCGCAGATGGAAGAGAGACAAACTGCATATTTCCCTGAGCATACTGAGGCACAGCCTTTCTGTCTATCAAAAAGCAGTTAAAGATGCTAAATGCTCTTATCTGTCTGATATAATCTCTTCTAACAGTAATTGTCCAAGAACATTATTTAATACAATTCAGTCTGTTTTAACACATTCTATTGATGTTTTAAACCATGTGTCAAGCTCAACATGTGATGATTTTCTCCATTACTTTGTTAATAAGGTCAGACAGAGTCTTGATAGCCCTAACAATAATCTGATTACTCTTTCTTGTTCTGAGCCCATGTCTGTACTTTATTTTTTATTTTTTATATTATTATTATTTATGTTTTTGTTTATTTTTATGAGGGAAATTTAAAAGAGCACTCATGGAGAATCCTCTTTTTGTTCAATTTAAACATTTCTGTATCTCACTGTTCAAATTACACACAATTGCACATATTTGACTGTTTTACATAAAACTGCAATATGTACAGTAACTAAATACTTTTGTAAAGGCTAAACCTTTCTTGCGGTCCATTCAACTGATAAAAGATAGACTATATATGTTAAAAAAATACCCTTTCTCTACATTCTGCACTGCTGTCTTCTCTGCTGCTTTAATTCACCTGTGAATCTCAGAAAAGCAGTGCCGGGCATACAAGATAGGATTTGAAAATGTGTCAAAGCTCATTAGTAGCGGATCTCTGCATCCATTAGCCAGGCCTGCCGATGGAAGAAAAGAGATGAGAGGATGCATTTGACAGAGGTTGTGGATGTAAGATATCCATGCAGACATAATAAGAGTAATGGAGGGTGGGAAACGTTCATGCTCTGTTTATATGCCAGTGATTTTATTGCAGAACGCCTATACTGTACAGTTGACTGTAACTATGTGACAAGACATCCTTATTTGTCAAAAGCTATTTAGCTATGCTTCAATTTGTATGAGCAATGTAGACATTTAGATGAAATAAAGTGACATGTACTTTCCTGTCCTAAAAAAATATTTTTGTGTTCAAATTATTTATTTAAAATGAGTTTACACAAAACAATTGTCTATTATCTTATTGATATATATTTTATTATGTTCAGATCCCTTAAACTGTTATCTTTTAGTCATCCTTCACTTGTTCCAAACTTGTTTGCCACAGCCATATCACCCTGCAGCCAGGGGCGGACTGGGAAAGCATTTTAAACTGGGCCAAAGTCACTGTCAGTCAGGCCACATCTGATGCGATCTAGAAAGTGAAATGTCCCGGTGCTCCCTATGGCCAGTCCGCCCCTGCCTGCAGCCCAAGACCGGTTACTCAGTGAAGCTAAGCAGGACTGAGCCTGCTCAGTACCTGGATGGGAGACCACATGGGAATACTAGGTTGCTGTTGGAAGTTGTGTTAGTGAGGCCAGCAGGGGGTGCTCAACCTGCGGTCTGTGTGAGTCCTAATGCCCCAGTAAAGTGAAGGGGACTCTATACTGTCAGTGTGCACCGTCTTTCGGATGAGACAACAAACCGAGGTCCTGACTCTCTGTGGTCATTAAAAAAAACCCATGGCACTTTTCGTAAAGAGTAGGGGTGTAACCCTGATGTCCTGGCCAAATTCCCTCCATCGGCCCTTACGATCATGGCCCCCCAATCATCCCTATCCACTAAATTGGCTGTATCACTCACTGTCTCTCCACTCCACCTATAGCTGGTGTGTGGTGAGTACACTGGTGCCATTGTCCTGTGGCTGCAGTCTCATCATCCAAGTGGATGCTGCACACTGGTGGTGGTGTAGAGAGACCCCTCTCATGATTGTAAAGTACTTTGGGTGTATGGCCATACACAATCAATTTGCTATATAAATACACACAAACATTGTTTGTTTTTTTGCTTCTAACACAGAATAAGACATTTTAAAGAAAACTGAAAACCTATAACCATTAATTTGCATATTTTGTTTATATTTTAGTTTTTATAAAATACGTATGTTTTTTTTTTTTATATGTATGTGCAGTTTTTTTTTCTTACAATGAATGTCAGTGGTTACGGGTTTTCAGCTTTCTTTAAAACAACTTATTTTGTGGTCAACAGAAGAAAGAAACTTTTTTGAAGGTTTGGAACAAGTTAAGGCTAAACTATCCTGTTAAAATAAAATAAAATAAAGTAAAATAAAATAAAATAAAATAAAATAAAACAAAACAAAATAAAACAAAATAAAACAAAATTAAATAAAACAAAATAAAATAAAATATCAGTATATCTAACTTGATAGTGGATGTGTTGTTCCCAGTATTACGTGGAATTGCATTGAGAGGAGGAAATATTGTTAATAAGTGTTTTGTGTTCAATCATTCATTCATTCATTCATTCATTCATTCATTCATTCATTCATTCATTCATTCATTCTCCTTTGGCTTAGTCGCTTTATTCATCAGGGGTTGCCACAGCAGAATGAACCGGCAACTTATTCAGTATATGTTTTCTGCAGTGGATGCCCTTCCAGCCGCAACCCAGTACTGGGAAACATCCACACTCTCACATTCACACACATACATTACGGCCAATTTAGCTTATTTAATTCACCTATACCCACATGTTTTTTGATTGTGGGGGAAACCGGAGCACCTGGAGGAAAGCCACGCAAACACAGGGGAGAACATGCAAACCATACAGAAATGCCAACTGACCCAGCCGGGACTCGAACCAGCAACCTTTTTTCTGTGAGGTGACAGTGTTAACCACTGAGCCACTGTGCCAAATACTTCACTGTTTCAAGTGTTTTAGGAGTTTAATCTTTCCTTTTTTGGGGGAGACTCAGTAATGGTTTTTAGGTCTTATCCTTAGGATTCGAAAGCCGCCTTTCCACTGCACATGACAAATGTCAGGCAACAGAATGGAAGTCATTCATTTCCAATGGAGAATAGTGCGGGAGCTGCGTGGAGTTCTGATCATCTCTGTATGCGGTAAATTCGGATTCAATTTTAGCTGCGAATACGTTGAAATATTTGAACTCCTGCGACTAGACTGTATGCGACCAGCCAACTTGATGTGATGTATTCCAGGTCAAGCAGGTCCATGTGTGAGAGGTAAGAAATAGTAGTTTTTCTTGTTATTTTTTGAATCAGAAAAAAGTCTATATTAAAAAAACATTTATATTCATAAATGAGTAATAAAAATTAAAAAATATTAAATAAAAAATATTTTTTTTGTATGTTGTCTCCACATTCCCTCAAATTTTTAGCGGTCTATGAGTTTCGCACTTTTATTTCAACAGTCGTAGTGTCAACAGTCGTAGTGGACACTACTGTATTCCAACAGTCGTGTCCGAATGTCCGATCGGCAATGTTTCTTAGTCTCTTTTTACTCACGTATCATGTTAAATATAAAACAATAAACACTATTAAAGCAGTTCCTATGTTTGAACTGCAATATTAACAAAACATATGTGATTGAGATTAATTGGCCCACCAAAGGGTAAACTGTTAAAGTTAAATTTATTAATTCATTTAATGTCCTTTGGCTAAGTCTCTTTATTCATCAGGGGTCGCCACAGTGGAAGGAACCGGCAACTTATCCAGCATATGTTTTACACAGCAGGTGCCCTTCCAGCTGCAACCCATCACTGGGACACAATCATTCACACACATACACTACGGCCAATTTAGTTAACTATATTCACCTATAGTGCATGTCTTTGGACTGTGGGGGAAACCGGAGCACCCGGAGGAAACCCACGGGAACATGCAAACTCCACACAGAAATGCCAACTGATCCAGCCGGGACTTGAACCAGTGACCTTCTTGCTGTGAGATGACAGTGCTAACCACTGAGCCACTGTGTCACCCGTTAAAGCTAAATTAACAAGGTAATTCAAATTAAAAGTGATGTGATCTCATTGGTTCAGAAGGAATTTTGCTCTTGGATTCCATTTGACAAAATTAAGTTGAAATGTGTGACAAAATTATATTTATATAATATTTTGAAATATATTATATTTGTTTTTTTTTCTTTTTTTGAGTGTAAATGTTGTTTTGTGTCCTTGTTTTGTACATTGGGTTTCTCCATCCTTGTGTTTATAATTCACTACAATTTCAGATTTTTTTTGCATGAACTATCCCTTTAAATACTACAATGGTGAAATCAGTCAAATGATTGCTTTCTATTTCTGCAGCATTTAGCTGTGATTTAACCAAAGGATGTTTAATCCCTCCAACACCTTCTCTCTCTCTCTCTCTCTCTCTCGGACAGCTGATGCCTTCTGGTATGAAGAGGCATTTCAGTCTCAATTATTAGATTTTGTCTCTCTTCTTCTTCTATCCAGAGCTGCACTGACAGCTCTACCCTGAGGTTGGATTTCTGCTTTGCACTGCCTAATAGATCTGATTTCTCCTCAGCCTGATGGGATCGGTAGATTGATTGCTTCAGTCTGGCACCACACAGTGACATGGGATGTTCCCATGGAGACATGCCCAGATGTGGCTAAACACCGGGATGGAGAAACTCAGTGTTCAAAACAAGAATACAAAACAATCATCACACTAAAAACCTGTGTTCTATCCCAGACCCTGACAGGTTATGTATGGAATGTATAGATTGTATATGTATGGAATGTATCATGTGTGTAAATGTATGCAGAGTATCATGTGTGTATATGTATGGAGTGTATCATGTGTGTATATGTATGGAGTGTATCATATGTGTAGAGTGTAAATGTATGGAGTGTATATGTATGGATTGTACAGAGTGTATCATGTGTGTATATGTATGGATTGTATAGACTGTATATGTATGGAGTGTATCATATGTGTAGAGTGTATATGTATGGACTGTATCCTACGTGTTTATGTATAGTGCTTGCTTTCAACACCTTCGAGTAGCTCAGTGGTTACGTGACTAACCTCTCATGCCAGAGACCCGGGTTCTATCCCAGACCCTGACAGGTTGTGTATGTGTATATGTATGGATTGTATAGACTGTATATGTATGGAGTGTATCATGTGTGTAAATGTATGGAGTGTATATGCATAAAGTGTATCATCTGTGTATTTGTATGGAGTGTATCGTGTGTAAATGTATGGAGTGTATATGCATAAAGTGTATCATCTGTGTATATGTATGGAGTGTATCATATGTGTGTAAATGTATGGAGTGTATCATGCGTGTATAGACTGTATATGTATGGAGCGTATCATGTGTGTATATGCATAAAGTGTATCATCTGTGTATATGTATGGAGTGTATCATATGTGTGTAGAGTGTATCATGTGTGTAAATGTATGGAGTGTATCATGTGTGTAAATGTATGGAGTGTTTAGACTGTATTTGTATGGAATGTATCATGTGTGTAAATGTATGGAGTGTATCATATGTGTAGAGTGTATATGTATGGAGTGTATCATATGTGTTTATGTATAGTGCTTGCTTTCAACACCTTCGAGTAGCTCAGTGGTTACGTGACTATCCTCTCATGCCAGAGACCCGTGTTCTATCCCAGACCCTGACAGGTTATGTATGGAATGTATAGATTGTATATGTATGGAATGTATCATGTATGGAGTGTAACATGTATGGAGTGTATAGACTGTATATGTATGGAGTGTATCATATGTGTTTATGTATAGTGCTTGCTTTCAACACCTTCGAGTAGCTCAGTGGTTACGTGACTAACCTCTCATGCCAGAGACCCGGGTTCTATCCCAGACCCTGACAGGTTGTGTATGTGTATATGTATGGATTGTATAGACTGTATATGTACGGAGTGTATCATGTGTGTATATGTATGGAGTGTATCATGTGTGTAAATGTATGGAGTGTATATGCATAAAGTGTATCATCTGTGTATTTGTATGGAGTGTATCGTGTGTAAATGTATGGAGTGTATATGCATAAAGTGTATCATCTGTGTATATGTATGGAGTGTATCACATGTGTAGAGTGTATATGTATGGAGTGTATCATATGTGTTTATGTATAGTGCTTGCGTGCAATACCTTCGAGTAGCTCAGTGGTTACGTGACTAACCTCCCACGCCAGAGACCCGTGTTCTATCCCAGACCCTGACAGGTTATGTATAGAGTGTATCATGTGTGTAAATGTATGGAGTGTATATGCATAAAGTGTATCATCTGTGTATTTGTATGGAGTGTATCGTGTGTAAATGTATGGAGTGTATATGCATAAAGTGTATCATCTGTGTATATGTATGGAGTGTATCATATGTGTAGAGTGTATATGTATGGAGTGTATCATGTGTGTAAATGTATGGAGTGTATCATACGTGTGTAAATGTATGGAGTGTATCATGCGTGTATAGACTGTATATGTATGGAGCGTATCATGTGTGTATATGCATAAAGTGTATCATCTGTGTATATGTATGGAGTGTATCATATGTGTGTAGAGTGTATCATGTGTGTAAATGTATGGAGTGTTTAGACTGTATTTGTATGGAATGTATCATGTGTGTAAATGTATGGAGTGTATATGCATAAAGTGTATCATCTGTGTATATGTATGGAGTGTATCATATGTGTAGAGTGTATATGTATGGAGTGTATCATATGTGTTTATGTATAGTGCTTGCTTTCAACACCTTCGAGTAGCTCAGTGGTTACGTGACTAACCTCTCTATCCCAGACCCTGACAGGTTGTGTATGTGTATATGTATGGATTGTATAGACTGTATATGTATGGAGTGTATTATGTGTGTATATGTATGGAGTGTATCATGTATGGAGTGTATATGCATAAAGTGTATCATCTGTGTATATGTATGGAGTGTATCATATGTGTAGAGTGTATATGTATGGAGTGTATCATATGTGTTTATGTATAGTGTTGCTTTCAACACCTTCGAGTAGCTCAGTGGTTACGTGACTAACCTCTCATGCCAGAGACCCGGGTTCTATCCCAGACCCTGACAGGTTGTGTATATGTATGGAGTGTATCATGTGTGTAAATGTATGGAGTGTATATGCATAAAGTGTATCATCTGTGTATTTGTATGGAGTGTATCGTGTGTAAATGTATGGAGTGTATATGCATAAAGTGTATCATCTGTGTATATGTATGGAGTGTATCACATGTGTAGAGTGTATATGTATGGAGTGTATCATATGTGTTTATGTATAGTGCTTGCGTGCAATACCTTCGAGTTGCTCAGTGGTTACGTGACTAACCTCCCACGCCAGAGACCCGTGTTCTATCCCAGACCCTGACAGGTTATGTATAGAGTGTATCATGTGTGTAAATGTATGGAGTGTATATGCATAAAGTGTATCATCTGTGTATTTGTATGGAGTGTATCGTGTGTAAATGTATGGAGTGTATATGCATAAAGTGTATCATCTGTGTATTTGTATGGAGTGTATCGTGTGTAAATGTATGGAGTGTATATGCATAAAGTGTATCATCTGTGTATATGTATGGAGTGTATCATATGTGTAGAGTGTATATGTATGGAGTGTATCATATGTGTTTATGTATAGTGCTTGCTTTCAACACCTTCGAGTAGCTCAGTGGTTACGTGACTAACCTCTCTATCCCAGACCCTGACAGGTTGTGTATGTGTATATGTATGGATTGTATAGACTGTATATGTATGGAGTGTATCATGTGTGTATATGTATGGAGTGTATCATGTATGGAGTGTATATGCATATGTTGTGTATGTGTATATGTATGGATTGTATAGACTGTATATGTATGGAGTGTATCATGTGTGTAAATGTATGGAGTGTGTATCATCTGTGTATATGTATGGAGTGTATCATATGTGTAGAGTGTATATGTATGGAGTGTATCATATGTGTAGAGTGTATATGTATGGAGTGTATCATATGTGTTTATGTATAGTGCTTGCTTTCAACACCTTCGATTAGCTGTCCCAGACAGGTTATGGAGTGTATCATGTGTATATGTATGGAGTGTATAGACTGTGTATGTATGGAGTGTATCATGAGTGTAAATGTATGTATCATATGTGTTTATGTATAGTGTTGCTTTCAACACCTTCGAGTAGCTCAGTGGTTACGTGACTAACCTCTCATGCCAGAGACCCAGGTTCTATCCCAGACCCTGACAGGTTGTGTATGTGTATATGTATCATCTGTGTATATGTATGGAGTGTATCATATGTATATATGTATATATGTGTAGAGTGTATCATGTGTGTATATGTATGGAGTGTATAGACTGTATATGTATGGAGTTTATCATGTGTGTATATGTATGGAGTGTATCATGTGTGTATATGTATGGAGTGTATCATATGTGTATATGTATAGAGTGTATCATGTGTGTAAATGTATAGACTGTATATGTATGGAGTGTATCATGTGTGTTTATGCCTGCATTCACACCTTCCAGTAGCTCAATGGTTATGTGACTCACCTCTCACGCCAGAGACCCGGGTTCTATCCCAGACCCTGACACGTTATGTATAGAGTGTATCATGTGTGTATATGTATGGAGTGTGAATGTATAGAGTGTATTGTGTATCATGTGTGTATATGTATGGAGTGTATCATGTATGGATTGTATAGACTGTATATGTATGGAGTGTATCATCTGTGTAAATGTATAGAGTGTATTATTTATGGAGGGTATCATATGTGTATATGTATGGAGTGTATCATGTGTGTAAATGAATGGAGTGCATCATATGTGTGTACATGTATAGAGTGTATTATGTATGGAATGTATCATTTGTGTATATGTAAGAGTGTATTATGTATGGAGTGTATCATCTCTCTGTAAATGTATGGAGTGTTTTATGTATGGAGTGTATAGACTGTATAAGTATGGAATGTATCATGTGTGTAAATGTATAGAGTGTATCATGTGTGTATATGTATAGAGTGTATCGTGTGTGTATATGTAAGGAGTGTATCATGTGTGTATATGTATAGAGTGTATCATGTGTGTATATGTATAGAGTGTATCGTGTGTGTATATGTAAGGAGTGTATCATGTGTGTATATGTATAGAGTGTATCATGTGTGTACAGAGATGGCAAAAGTACACACATCCTTTACTTTAGAAGTACAGATACTCATGTTTAAAACAACTCTGGTAAAAGTAGAAGTACTGACTACACTTTTGTACTTAAGTAAAAGTAAAGAAGTACCGCCTGAAATTGTACAAAAGTAAAAAGTACTCATTTCAACCGCAGTCCCAAAGACATGCGGTATAGGCGAATTATAATTCAACTAAATTTGCAGTAGTTTATATGTGTGTATGTGTGAATGTGAATGTGTATGGTGTTTCCCAGTACTGGGATGCAGCTGGAAGGGTATCCGCTATGTAAAACAAATGCTGGAATAATTGGCGGTTCATACTGCTGTGGCGACCCCTGATAAATCAGGGACGAAGCTGAAGGATAGCGAGTGAGATACAGTAGGTCCTGACGCAAACTCACATCGTTCAGCATGTAGTTTTGCCACTGTTAAATCAAAAAAAATAAACAGCTGCCATTCATGTTGATACTCTCTGTCTATCTTAATAAATAATGTCTTACATTTTACACTAAATTCTGTCCAAAATATATTGATTTTTTCTTTTGCTAAAACAATTACTTATCAGATATGACTGCAAACTTTTTTTTTTGCATTAGGCTAAAGCTGCTTATTCTCTGCAAATGATTATGTGCAATTCTCTGATGTTTCCTATATTATCAGTTGCTTATGTCATGTTGATCAACATGTATTATTTTTATCTCTGTTGAATAGACTCACCCCCCACAACATTTAATCGTTCAAATGCCTGAAAGAGTTGTCCTAATATTTAGTCATAATGCATTTTTTACATTTCTCCCAGGTGAATCTGGACTTTTTCTAATGTAGGTCTAAATAGGAATTTTCCTATGTTCACATTTTTACATTATTTTTTCTTTGTGCTATGCGGTGCTCTCTTTTCCTTTCTGTATCAGAATGACATGATCTGGCAACTAATTAATTACAGTACAAACAGCAAAAATATTGCCATAGTTTACACCAGAACAGCCCTCCAGAGTACACTGTTATAGACAACATGACTACTAAGTAATTTGAGTCTTATTCGTATACAATGACACAAGGACATGTCATTCTGACGCAACTGACATGTTCATCGACACAGAAATTTAGTTTTGAGAGCTGAACTGATTGATTTTGAGCAGGTGCAGGAGCTTTTGCAGGTAATCCATTGTGCTATTTATACGTGTTGTTTTGAGAAATGCACTTAGTCCTAGTTTTACAAATTTCAGTTCTGATCTGAGAAATGTGCCAAAGTGACTGAGAAAAACTGTAATACATTTATTCTATGCTAAAAGCAACATACATAGGTAAGACAGGTAACAGACACATAAATTGCCCAGTATAGTTACCTTTGTTGTTGTAAAATATTTGTTAAAAATTATTAATTGAAGACAACAGTATAGGCCTATGTAAAATCATATAGTCAATCAAATCAATAAAAACTGAAAAACAGCATAAATTCTGTATTAGGAAATAAACCGCAATGCATACATTTTTTTAAATAAAGTATTTGATCGTTTTAGCACTATTTTCGCGGTATTAGATTGAAAGACCAGAGAAAGCCCGTGCAGTATGATCGGAAATGGACAAAAGGCTTAAGCATTTAAACAGCATGTTTTTGACTGGAATATGTCTCGTTTATCTGTGATCCGATCGAGCAAAAGGTGTTTTATTACCGTGTAAACAGGCCAGCATCAGTCATGTTAAATTTGCCGACTCCCTCTGTCACTGCGTAGTAATCCTAGCCTTTCTCATACTAGTAATGTTCATGAACTAGGCCATGTACGGTGAGTGATAGCCTTGAAGAAGCTGCACGCTGCAGCACACAGGTGCGCAATGAGGAAAAATAGACTGACTGCATCAAAAATGCACTCATATTATTGCGCAATGACAAGAAATAATACAGATCATGCCACCTGACACGTGAAAATGAAAGTAACGACCGTGGTTTAAAAAATGTAAGAAGTAGAAAGTACAGATATTTGTGTAAAAATGTAAGAAGTAAAAAGTTGTCAAAACAATAAGTAGTGGAGTAAAGTACTGATAGCAAAAAAAAAAAAAAAAACTACTTAAGTACAGTAACGAAGTATTTGTACTTCGTTACTTCCCATCTCTGTGTGTGTATATGTATAGAGTGTATTATGTATGGAGTGTATCGTGTGTAAATGTATCGAATGTATCATGTGTATATGTATGGAGTGTATACTGTAGACTGTATATGTATGGAGTGTATTATGTAAGGAGTGTATCATGTGTATATGAATGGATTGTATAGACTGTATTTGTATGGAGTGTATCATCTGTGTAAATGTATAGACTGTATATGTATGGAGTGTATCATCTGTGTAAATGTATAGAGTGTATTATGTATTGAGTATATCATATGTGTATATGTATGGAGTGTAGCATGTGTGTAAATGTATAGAGTGTATCATGTGTGTGTATATATATATATATATATATATATATATATATATATATATATATATATATATATATATATATATATATATATATATGGATTGTATAGACTGTATATGTATGGAGTGTATCATGTGTGTAAATGTATAGAGTGTATTATGTATGGAGTGTATCATCTGTGTAAATGTATGGTGTATTGTGTATGGAGTTTATCATATGTGTATATGTATGGAGTGTATCATGTGTGTATATGTATAGAGTGTATTATGTATGGAGTGTATCATATGTGTATGTGTATAGAGTGTATTATGTATGGAGTGTATAGACTGTATATGTATGGAGTGTATCATTTGTGTAAATGTATAGAGTGTATTATCTATGGAGTGTATCATGTGTGTATATGTATAGTGTATCATGTGTGTATATGTATGGAGTGTATCATATGTGTATATGTATGGAGTGTATCATGTGTGTATATGTATGGAGTGCATCATGTGTGTATATGTATGGAGTGTATCATGTGCGTATATGTATGGAGTGCATCATGTGTGTATATGTATGGAGTGTATCATGTGTGTATATGTATAGAGTGTATTATGTATGGAGTGTATCATATGTGTTTATGTATAAGGCTTGCGTTCACACCTTCCAGTAGCACAGTGGTTACGTGACACACCTCTCACGCCAGAGACCTGGGTTCTATCCCAGACCCTGACAGGTTATGTATCGAATGTATGAGTGTATCATGAGTGTTTGTAAGGACTGTATCATGTGTGTAAATGTATAGAGTGTATTATGCATGGAGTGTATAATTAGTGTTTATGTATAGTGCTTGAGTTCACACCTTCCAGTAGCTCAGTGGTTACGTGACTCACTTCTCACGCCAGAGACCCGGGTTCTATCCCAGACCCTGACAGGTTATGTATAGAATGTATGAGTGTATCATGAGTGTTTGTAAGGACTGTATCATGTGTGTAAATGTATAGAGTGTATTATGCATGGAGTGTATCATATGTGTATATGTATGGAGTGTATCATTTGTATATGTTTGTAGAAAAGGCCTTTTATACAATGCACTGATATCGTTAATAGGGATGCAATGGTTAGCCGATTTCACTATTATCCCCGCTTTTATTCATTAAAGGCTTCTCAACGTACTGACACACTCATGCCCTGCAGGCGCAGGACACAGAAGAAATTATCTCAGGCTGTACTGGTGAGAGTTGTGCGTGGCTTTCAGTGCAAAAGATATCTTAGATGAATTATTACAGTTTATTAAATAGATTATGTAAGTGAACGCAGATAATAACAACAGTTAATTTAAATTCTTAGCTAATATATAGATTAAATTAACATTAGACAAATACCATTTTTATTTATTCTTATTTTTATGTGTTTATTCATTGTTCTGTCATTTATTTTTATTGTAAAATGATCACTCATGTTTAAATCAAAAACTTTTTCACTTAATTTTAAGTCCAAAGAGAGAAATTGACTATTGTTTGTTTTTTTATTAACATTTTGTGCTGTATTTGGTTACTGAGCAGCAATAAACAACACTTTAATATATAAGCAGTTTTCTTGTGATTTTCTTAACTAGTAGTGCTTTAAATTTAATAAATGCATAATAATGGTGATAACTGTGAAACCATAAATATTCTTCAGACTATAATCGTACTACCAAAATCTATAATCGTTGCATCCCTAATTGTTACGCAGTTTAAAACATAACATATGAATGTGTCTGAATGTAGAAGAAGCCTACTTAAGCAATACACTGATTTTGTGCCTCGAAATACATTTGGATATGCTTGTAAAAAAAGCCACATTGTACAATGCAGTGATGTTATGTAGTTTTAAAATACAACATATTAACGTTTTAATGTAGAAAAAGTCAACGTGAGTGACTTAAGGAGCAAAAATACAGCATATGAGCTCTTATATTGCTGTTGTGACATCACTTATATTAGAGGTGGGCCAACCCAGGTGGGCCCCACATGGGCCATCCCATAGTGCTTGAGTTCACACCTTCCAGTAGCTCAGTGGTTACGTGACTCACCTCTCACGCCAGAGACCTGGGTTCTATCCCAGACCCTGACAGGTTATGTATAGAGTGTATTATGTATGGAGTGTATCATATGTGTTTATTTTTTTTTTATTTTATTATTATTATTTTTTTATTAGAATATGCATAATGGTACACAAATTGGGATCATACAAATACAAAGAAATTGAAAAACAACAACAACAAAAAAAAAAACCAACAAAAACAAAAAGCAACAATAATACAGTGAGGTACTGGCAGTTGCGTGTATGTGTGTGTGTATGTGTGTGTGTGTGTGTGTGTGTGTGTGTGTGTGTGTGTGTGTGTGTGTGTGTGTGTGTGTGTGTGTGTGTGTGTGTGTGTGTATGTATGTAAAGGTAACATGGTGGACAAATCAGGGTACATATATAAGGGTCAATACACAATCAATAAATGAAGCAAATATCGTAGATATAAATAAACAGAAAGACAACAGTCAGTGGTAAGGTGGGGCAACAATGCTCGTAATGCATGATAGTAAAAATGACAGAAAAAAGAAAGGACAATAGTAATAACTGACAGCAATAATAATAATAATAATAATAATAATAATAATAATAAAAAAAAAAATCACCACTACACCAACTACTACTATAGAAAGTTACTAATATTATGCATACTACTGCAGCTGCTACTACTACAGCCACAACCACTACCACTACTACTAGTGTCTACTACTACTGATACTACTACAACATCTACAACTGATACTACTACAGCAAAGTCTACTACTGATACTACTACAACATCTACTACAACTGATACTACTACAACATCTTCTACAACTGATACTACTACAACAACGTCTACTACTGATACTACTACAACATCTTCTACAACTGATACTACTACAACAACGTCTACTACTGATACTACTACAACATCTTCTACAACTGATACTACTACAACAACGTCTACTACTGATACTACTAAAGCAATCACTGCTACTACAACATCTACATCAACAACATCTACTACTTCTGATACAACTACAACAATGTCTCCTACTACTACTGATACTACTACAGTAATCACTACTACCACAATATGTGGTTCATATGTGTTTATGAATGAAGTGTATCATATGTGTGTGTGTATAAGTATATACTGTATATGTATGGTGTGTATATATACGGAGTGTTTTATGTGAGTATGTGTATATGTATAGAGTGTGTATATGTATAGAGTGTATATGTATAGAGTATATCATGTACGGAGTGTATCATATGTGTTTATGTATAGTGCTTGTGTTCACCACCTTCCAGTAGCTCAGTGGTTATGTGACTCACCTCTCACACCAGAGACCTGGGTTCTATCCCAGACCCTGACAGGGTATGTATAGAGTGTATCATGTGTATAGACTGTATATGTATGGAGTGTATCATGTGTGTAAATGTATAAAGTGTATTGTGTGTGTATATGTATAGACTGTATCATGTAAGTGACTGTGTGTATTTGTATCATGTGTGTATAAGTTTAGACTGTATATGTACAGGGAGTTATTAGGCAAGTTGTATTTTTGAGGATTAATTTTATTATTGAACAACAACCATGTTCTCAATAAACCCAAAAAACTCATTAATATCAAAGCTGAATATGTTTGGAAGTACTGTAGTTTTTAGTTTGTTTTTACTTTTAGATATTTTAGGAGGATATCTGTGTGTGCAGGTGACTATTACTGTGCATAATTATTAGGCAACTTAACAAAAACAAATATATACCCATTTCAATGATTTATTTTCACCAGTGAAACCAATATAACATCTCAACATTCACAAATATACATTTCTGACATTCAAAAACAAAACAAAAACAAATTAGTGACCAATATAGCCCCCTTTTTTTGCAAGGACACTCAAAAGCCTGCCATCCATGGTGAACAGATCAAAACACTGACAGAATCCATCAACATTGCGTGCAGCAGCAACCACAGCCTCCCAGACACTGTTCAGAGAGGTGTACTGTTTTCCCTCCTTGTAAATCTCACATTTGATGATGGACCACAGGTTCTCTATGGGGTTCAGATCAGGCGAACAAGGACGCCGTGTCATTAGTTTTTCTTCTTTTAGACCCTTTCTTGCCAGCCATGCTGTGGAGTACTTGGACGCGTCTGATGGAGCATTGTCCTGCATGAAAATCATGTTTTTCTTGAAGGATGCAGACTTCTTCCTGTACCACTGCTTGAAGGTGTCTTCCAGAAACTGGCAGTAGGACTGGGAGTTGAGCTTGACTCCATCCTCAACCCGAAAAGTCCCCACAAGCTCATCTTTGATGATACCAGCCCAAACCAGTACTCCACCTCCACCTTGCTGGCGGACTGGAGTCGGACTGGAGCTCTCTGCCCTTTTCCGATCCAGCCACGGGCCCATCAAGACTCACTCTCATTTCATCAGTCCATAAAACCATAGAAAAATCAGTCTTGAGATATTTCTTGGCCCAGTCTTGACGTTTCAGCTTGTGTGTCTTGTTCAGTGGTGGTCGTTTTTCAGCCTTTCTTACTTTGGCCATGTCTCTGAGTATTGCACTTGTGCTTTTTCTGCACTCCAGTGATGTTGTAGCTCTGAAATATGGCAAAACTGGTGGCAAGTGGCATCTTGGCAGCTGCACGCTTGATTTTTCTCAGTTCATGGGCAGTTATTTTGCACCTTGGTTTTTGGTTTGGTTTTTCCACACGCTTGCGACCCTGTTGACTATTTTGAATGAAACATTTGATTGTTCGATGATCACCCTTCAGAAGCTTGGCAATTTGAAGAGTGCTGCAACCCTCTGCAAGATATCTCACTATTTTTGACTTTTCGGAGCCTGTCAAGTCCTTCTTTTGACCCATTTTGCCAAAGGAAAGGAAGTTGCCTAATAATTATGCACACCTGATATAGGGTGTTGATGTCATTAGACCACACCCCTTCTCATTACAGAGATGCACATCACCTAATATGCTTAATTGGTAGTAGGCTTTCGAGCCTATACAGCTTGGAGTAAGACAACATGCATAAAGAGGATGATGTGGTCAAATACTCATTTGCCTAATAATTCTGCACTCCTTGTATTTAGTATAGAGTGTGTGTATATGTAGGAGTGTATCATATGTGTATATGTATGGAGTGTTTTATGTGAGTATATGTACGGAGTGTATCATGTGTGTATATATATGTAATGTATCATGTGTGTATTATGTATGGAGTGTATCATATCATGTGTAAATGTATATAGTGTATTATGTATGGAGTGTATCATATGTGTTTATGTATAGAGTGTGTATAGTGCTTGGTTTCAATACATTCCAGTAGCTCAGTGGTTACGTGACTCAACTCTCACGCCAGAGACTCGGGTTCTATGTATAGAGTGTATTATTATTTATGGAGTGTATCATGTGTGTTTATGTATGGAGTGTATTATGTATGGAGTGTATCATATGTGTATATGTAAGGGTGTATCATGTGTGTATATGTATGGAGTATATTCTGTATGGAGTGTAAAGACTGTATATGTATGGAGTGTATCATGTGTGTAAATCTACAGAGTGTATATGTAGGAGTGTATCATATGTGTATATGTATAGAGTGTGTCGTGTGTATATGTATAGAGTATATCATGTGTGTATAATGTATATATATATATATATATATATATATATATATATATATAGAGAGAGAGAGAGAGAGAGAGAGAGAGAGAGAGAGAGTATATCATGTGTGTATATGTATGGAGTGTGTATATGCAGTGTTGGAGAGGTTACTTTGGAAATTTTACATATTACAAATTACTCTATTTAAAATGTAATAAGTTACACTACTTTTTGATTACTTTATAAAAGTAAAGTAACTAATTACATCTGATTACTTTTTGATTACTTTTAAGCAGAGATGGGGAACTCGAGTCATATGACTTGACTCGAGTCAGACTTAAAGGGCCATGAAACCCCCTGTCTCCGCAGGGTGTTTTCACACCTCTAGTTTGGAAAAAGTCAGGAAAAGTGGGCGTGTCCAGCTCCATTTAGGTAGGAGTGTCGGGGGAGGGAAAGAGGGAAGGATTTGCAAATATGGGAGTTTCCGTTTGGGCAAAGAAAGACAGTGACTGTGTTTACATGGACATCAGTAATCAAATTACTTGCCAAATTATTATTTTGTCGACTTTAACTGCAGTTTGGCACTTTCACTTTTTATTCAGGAACATTTCCTGCATGTTGCCTGTGACAATCGAAATATTGAAAGCGAGGAACTGCTGGAAGAGTTTTAATGCAATGTTTGATACCGCACGGCGAATGGGAGAAAAAAAATCCTCCGCATTTCTCGGTAACTTAGATGACTCGGTAGGTAGCGTCAGAAAGCCGTGTGTATATAGACTATCCTGTCACAAAATGCGGCGAAAATCCTGCACGACGGGAATAGTTTGATTAAGGTTTTTACATGTTTACATTCGGAAAGCAGCATTTACAGCGGATCTTTCAGTCTATAATATCGTACTATAATATGCAGTGATATTAACATACTGTAAACTTAGTAACTAAATCATTTTGACTGAGGTATGTCTTTAAAAACTGAAAGAGCACTGCTGATGATATGAAGTAACTTTGCCATCTGGGTTAAACAAAGGGCACTGCACTGCACACACTTACCAAATCTGTCGAGACAGGACAATCACACTGGAACTGTGTCTTTTTTTAAAAGGAGACGAGCAGCAAATGCGGATTTCATCATTTCCAGATGCGAAAAGCACTTGGGTAAAAATGTTCCTTACAAACGCATTTCTGTCGCGTGCACTATAATCCACATATGAGTCCAGCAGCGTTCTCACAGCGGGAAAATGCAAACAAAACCTTCGTTGCAGCACACTAGTAAATGCAACACTGACGACCCATGCCTCCAAATTCTTGTTCTTTCATTTGTTTTGGCAAGAAAGCATGGAGTCTCTCTGTCGTCGGAACACTGTAACAGGTCTCCGAAGCTATCATGCATATTAATGAAGTTGCACGTCATACACAATAGAGCGCGCTGATTGGTTTTAACAAAGTCTTTCTCATGAATTAATGCCACACCCTCAGAGACGTCACAATGTTCTCGCAGGGACAGCCACTCTCCACGCTGGATTTACACGCAAGTATCTCATGGCCGTGACAAAGCTTCAAAAATTTGTTTCAAACCAGAAGAACGAATTTGCTCAAAATAAGGCAAAAACAACCAATTTTCACTTTTTAGGGAAATATATGTGTCCTAATAGTGTTTATAGCAGCGTGGGACACATATATGACTGTTAACAGCTCAAAAAATGTGTTTTGGTGTTTCGTGACCCTTTAAGTCACAAAATTTAGGACGAGACTTGCTTGACAAATATCCAAAAAAGACTCGACTTGACTGTCATGACTTGAGACTTGACTTGGACTTGAGTTAAATGACTCGAAATAATTTAACAATAAAACAATATATATATAATTTAATATATAACCGTTTGTTATATATTGTGCATTTATCAACAAAACAAAACCGAAAGTTCAACGTCACGCATGTGCAGTATTAAAGAGCCCCTATTATGGGTTTTTGAAAATGACCTTCTATGTAGTGTGTAACACAGCTCTAAGTGAAGTGAAATATCCAGCTAAAGCTTAAATCTGAAAGTAGACAGTGTTTAAAACTATTGATTCATCTATAAAAGAGTCGACTCATAGTGGTTTAAACGAATCGTCTTGATAACGATTCTTTAGCCGTTTCGGCGTTAGGTAGACACGAAACATAATGGTTGCGCGCGCAGACCCGCAAATTTAAACCTGCGGCCCCGCCCACTAACACCGCAGCTAAGAGAGGAAGATAAACAGATCCTGAAGTCATGAAGACGCTGTGCTCAGCTGGATATTATTGGAAGTTTGAGGGAAAGTTCGTGTTATATTCTCTACCCAAAGATGAAGCTGTGAAGAGTCAGTGGTTGAGGTTTATTTTTGCAAAAAGGAAGGATCAGAAAAGACTACTGATGTATGAGACTTTGACAGAGCTCCACAGGAACTATCAATACACAGCTCATGGATTAGTTTCTTCCTCCACTTTATAATGAGGGTTGGTGATCGTGGGGCAAAGCAGAGTACAGGTAAGCCCTGAGAACATATAACACTTATACATATCGTGACTAAAACCACGCTGAAAACGCGAAAGTGTTTGTGAGCTTGCAATCCTGTCGTTTGTCATTGCTATGGCTACCGTCAGCTGTTCTTACACACGTGCGCCGGGTAAAAGTTCAGAATAGTTCAGCTTTTGCCGCTGTGTGGATTAATACTAAATGTGTGTTATTGTTAATAATAGAGCAATATGCTGGTGTTTAAATGCACTGCTTTAATGGACTTATGCACACACAAAAAAATCCAGGAGACTGGGGAAAAGTGAGGACCAGGAGGGAGTGGGTGGGTGTCGCGGATGAAAGTGAGAACCGGGGGAGTTCGCGGACGCTGCCCTCACTATTCTATGGACGCGCCGGCCCTGACAACACTGGTGAGAACCGGGTACTGTGTTCTATGGTGTTAGTAACTAATGTGAAGTTGTTTCTTTAATGTACATTCTTATGTATTCTGTTTTTGAATATTTCTGTTAAGGACTTTTATTTTTGTCATCTGAGGAGGAGGGTAATGTGTGTGTGTGTCTGTGTGTGTGTGTGTGAAAAAAGAGCAGGTAGAGCAGTGTTGCCAGATTGGGCGGTTTCCCGCTCAATTGGACTGTTTTTAACACGATTGTGCGGGTATAAACACTTAACGTGTTTTTCGCGACTGTCACAACTGTGTTTTCCAGATAAGTGGGCGGGTTTTTTTTGCATTTTGGTGGGTTTTGGATAGTTTTTGGGCTGGAATCAGTCAGCTACATCTGGCAACACTGAGGTAGAGTGTGACGAGCTAGGAGACTCCTCCCCAGTTCTTAGAGTTTTTGCTCAATAAATTAGTTGGTCGTCAGTATTTTTAAGTCCATCGTCTGTATTTACATTCACCCACTGACGAAATCCACGCTTTACACTAATATGAAGCGTGTATGCACTCTGACTACTTAAAAATGGTTTTATCATTCATATTATAGCATGGAGACTACGTCATTATGGTTATTTTCAAAGTTTTTCTCAGGTTCAATGACAAAGCTATTTTTTTTCAAAACTATTTATTGCATTGTTTGTTATGTTGTTTACAGTCAACAGACTGACTCCTGAAGCAGAATAAATGCAGGAAAATACATTTTCCATACTCATAATAACTTGTTTACATTACACTTGTTAAACTGACAGATCATATTGTAAATTGGTGAGGTTCATCTGCTAAACAGCCACAACTCCGAAAACATAAAAAAAAATTGTTCACCCCCAAAAGAATTGTCATTATCCCTTCAATAAAAGTACAACACCCTTACCTGACACTGTACATCTGATTGACCCTGCTTTGCCTGTTCCTCAATCATTTCTTTCTCCTTTGCCTGTGATTGATAATGTGACATTAGTATTTTCATAAGTACTCATTCTTAAAGCCAAATTGCCTTAATATGTGAACCTTTTGTACTTGGCGTTAAAGTGCACTGAAAAATTATCTTATGTCCATTTTCCTTTTCTCTGTCATTTTATCATTGAGGTAAAGTTGGTTTTACATTCGCACATTCAGTCTTTCTCATCAATAATTTAATCTCAGAAAAGTATTGGAAATTCTAAATAGTAAAATCATATTAGCAGCCAACAACCCTCAAAGTACAGCATTGTTCACAGTCAATTAAATAGTGCTAATATTATATTGGTTTACCTAAGGGTTCTATAAGGAAGTTGCAACTGATAAACAATGCAGCATCCAGAGTTTTAATGAAACTGAAGAAACGATAACATACCACACCAGCATTAATAGAATTACACTGGTTACCAGTGCAGCAAAGGATAGATTTTAAGATTCTTTTATAGTTTATAAGGCACTACACAATATGACACCTTCTTACATTTCTGAGTGCTTATCGAAATATAATCCAAACCGTTTGCTACGCTCTTCTAGCGCTGGACTTTTTCACTCTGTAAATCTGATGTGATCTGCCGCATCTATTTTAATCACTATGCTCCAAAAATGAAGTGAAAGAATCCTCCAGCATTCATGTTTTTAAAAAAGTGTGTTGAGACGCAGCTTTTTAAAATTGCGTATGAATATAACAGTTTGTGAAGTGTATGCATTTTATGCAAATTGTGTAGGTTTATGTATATATGTATGTATGGTGTGTGCATGTATGTAGGCTAAGGACTATTGTGTGTGTTATTGTGTAGATATACTGTATGCATATATGCGCGCACATTTATGCTTTTATCTGAGTATATATTTGTTGGTTATTTTGCTTTATTTGTCTATACATTTTTTTTATTTGGTTTATTTTACAATGCCTGTTTGTTGTTTGTAAAGCGCTTTGAGTTGCATGTATGTAGGATAAGTGAGATACTAATAAAATGTATTATTATTATTATTATTATTATTATTAATGTTGTTTTAAAGTCATACATGTGATTTCAGTCCAAATATTCAAAGTACCATGGTAAACAATGTATGGAGCTGTCACTGAACGAATGTGCGAATATAAAACTTTACCTCAGTCATTGTATCTAGTCCATGACACTGCAAGGCAAGTATATTTATACTGTAGCACATTTTATACACAATGGTAATGCAAAGTGCTTTACATAAAGAATGTTAAACTATCATAATAATCACAACAATAAAAACAAGGACATTTTTCATTTCAAATTAATTGAGTCACTTAAGAATAGAATAGAAATTGATTATAGAAAAAAAATACAGTGGGGTTAGTTTGGACGTAGCACAGTGCTCATTTAGCAAATACAGTGCTTAACAATATGCTAATTGTGGCATTAATGTTAAGTTAACATTATGCCAAGTCGTCACAAATAAAACAATGCATGGGAAACGGCTTTGGCGTGTTAGTTGCAGTGCACTTTGCAATAAGCTAATGTAAACAAGCATACATTAACTACATGAGTAATTTTAACTGCTAATACAGCAGATTCATGGACAATTATATCGGTAATCAGCATTTTTGCCGCAACTAATTTATGAATGAGTCTGCATTAACTACATTGAAGAGAATCGCTTTATTTAAGGTGAATAAAAACCTTACTTACTGAAGTTCAACATTAACCGTGCCGCAGCCGCACACCTGAGTTCTGTGTGTGAGTGTGTGTGTGTGAATAGGTGAGATGAGCTGGGCCAAACCACTGTGAAGAAGGGGAGGGGGAACTGTTTCTAAATGCATTTTAAATTATAAATGCGTTTTTTTCTACTTAGACAATTATTTTAGGTGGGGGGACAACCCTCGGATGGGAGGGGACATGTTCCCCCGGATTTACGACGGTGGGTGCGCCGCAAATCAAAACCAGCAGCGCTTTAATAAATGGCTTTAGCAGAAGGCATCATGCATATCAAAAACAGGCAAAGCAACAGTTTAATATGATTCAACATATCCCAGATTTTTAAAGAAAATTTTTAGATGTAACCCCATTTATCATCTTTAACATTTTCAGAAGTAAATGTTAATGTTATATTTATATGAACAATATCACTTGAGTAGCAGTGCGATTTGGCTGTATATCAGCACTGGTGGGAGGCGTGCGTCGTTGCCCTAGTGCCACATCACACTGCTACTTGCATGATATTGCTCATTTATACAACAGTTCGACGGCATAATTGTGTATATAAAAAAGAAAATCAAACACGGAGAGTCTCAAAATCTTTTTGTACAGCATGAAATGCCATCAGTCTACAGAGATATCAACCGGTATAAGGAAAAACGCTAAACACATGCAGTCATTTCTTCTTTCTTTCTGTTTACTGAACTAGTCTGCAGTAACAGGAGACTCATTAGAAACAAAGAGTGGCCAACACACAATACATACATTCCTGATATCTGAGTCCCATCTCACACTCAATACACTACAATTATATAGTATAAATACAGCACTACACCATACACAAGAGAGAGATCGACTTAGAATCTCATTACCTGTTTAATAATGATTTGATCAGCTGTAATAAGAAATTAAGTTGTTTTTATCCACTAAGGGCTTATTATGTCGCCATCTTGTGGATAAACAATGTCAACCGTCTATGCTCAATGACAGGTTAATGGCTGCCGATGCGCTGTGTCTCAGAAATGATCAATCTCAACTAAAAAGCCTCAAAAGTACATTATGTTGTCCAACAACAGCAGTATTTGTCAAACTGTAGAGTGTCCTCTGCTTGTTACTGTATGTGGGTGGAGTAATACACAAGGGTGAAGGGTTAAGAGGCTGGACCAGTGCTGTTATTTGCATAATTGTTTTATGTTCAATCCACTTACATTTGTTAAGTTAGCTTAATTTGTGTTGGGACAACATGAACGAATTGTGTGAAACCCTGTATTTTTTTTTTACAGTTTAGTTCAGGCAGTAATAAAAATAAAAAGGAAATTGGGGTGGGGTGGGGGGGGGGGGATTGGCTGTAGGCTATGTACAAATAGAGATGCAAAAGATGCAGTTTACACTACAAGTATACAAGCTATTGGATGCTACTGTAATTGCAAGAATTTATAAGTGACAATAGCAACTGAAGGCGACATAGTGGCGCAGTAGGTAGTGCTGTCGCCTCACAGCAAGAAGGTCGCTGGTTCAAGCCTCGGCTGGGTCAGTTGGCGTTTCTGTGTGGAGTTTGCATGTTCTCCCTGCGTTCGTGTGGGTTTCCCCACAGTCAAAAAACATGTGGTACAGGTGAATTGGGTAGGCTAAATTGTCCGTAGTGTATGAGTGTGAATGAGTGTGTATGGATGTTTTCCAGAGATGGGTTGAGGCTGGAAGGGCATCCGCTGCGTAAAAACATGCTGCATAAGTTGGTGGTTCATTCCGCTGTGGCGACCCCGGATTAATAAAGGGACTAATCCGAAAAGAAAATGAATGATTGAATAGCAACTGAAGCAATAAATTAATTAGTCTGATCTGGGTCACAACGCACACTGAAGCTTTCATTCATGAATCAAACTGACTCATTCACAAATGGAACTGGGTATTTGTGAAGTTTGAACTGTTCATTACACAGCTGTCAAATACCACAGTAACTCAATTTAATACTACATTTAATACTGTTATAGTGTAAATAGTGATTTTGAACAATACTACAGTAACATACTTGAATTATTCTGTCGGGGTAAGTCTATAGTTGCTGTGGTAATATCACAACTATATTATTATACAAATTACCCACCATTTTACTAAACATTCAACAGCTGGGTATTTTCTACAACAATACATCAGTAAACTGTAAAGAATGAAGTACAACAGTATTTATTACAGTTTAGCACTTTATAGTTAATACTCCAGTATGCTGTAGCATTTATTAAAAAATATATATTTTAAAGACTATAATATATACATACAGTGTTATACACTAGTATATACTATAAACTACTATAGTATATTTTTCATGGCACTTTAAAAATTAATGTAACACATACACATACATTTTTTATGGTGCTTTTTCCTTTTTTTGATGACACCATGACACCATTAACTGAAACTGATATTTTGGGAAGTGATACAGGTTTGACATTAACATTAAATCAGTAAAATGTTTAAGTGAATTATTTAAAAGGATAAACAAACTAAAACCTACATAAATCAAATTCTGTTTTCTTTACATGTCCATGAGGTTTTTGCGTCCTCTGTGAAAGAGCTGTGTATCTTATAAAAGATGGAAAAGCTAATGGAGGCTAAAGAAAGCCATTTTAGAGCTTTCCGGAGAGCCCTCAATATACTGACGTATAAAGCCTGAGAAGATGCATTTCAGATGGACAGACTCCATTTAGGTTGCTCCTTACTGAATGATGGGTAGGAGTGGATAGGAACGTCTCATGATAGACAAACACTTTCTAAATAAAAAATTAATACAACTGCATTTTAAAACCATAAGCCAATATTTCAGGGAACTGGGTCAGATGCTGTGTCCTATCATGTTATATATTTGCCATTTGAAATCAATGTAAAGTGTCAAAACATAGCATCCCTAGTTAGCTAGCTATGAGATATGTGACTTTTATCCATAGAGAATTACGTAAAATAGGAATCATTTGGGATATACAATGCCCCAAAATGAGTAGCTCGTCAAATAGCAATTCATTCGCTCTTATGTTTTTCCAAATCTTTAAAACGTTTGTTATTGTTAATCTAGTGTCCCTCCATTGTAAATCAATTCACTTAAAACTCCATACCAAAAATAAACCTCAGTGGTTCTTCTAAGCGAATTTAAACGCTTTTATTCAATGTTGAAAAAAATATGAAGACTAAGAGAGCTCATCAAGCTTCAATTGATGAAAAACCTCCTCAAATTAGGAAAACAACATCTTAGAGATAACACATGTGCTGCAAATCCCCATAGCACAATGAAATATACTGTGAAATACAATGCAAATGTGACCCTGAACCACAAAACCAGGAATTCGTTTTGGAAAATTGTCATTTCTATTTCTAATTATATTACCTGAATGCTGAGTAAATAATATTTCTACTGATGCTAGGCTTGTTGCGATGGAATAATATTCAGCTGATAAACAACTACAGATACAAAATCTGGGCGGCCGGTGGTACAGTGGGTAGTGCTGTCGCCTCACAGCAAGAAGGTTGCTGGTTCGAGCCTCGGCTGAGTCAGTTGCCATTTCTATGTGGAGTTTGCATGTTCTCCCTGTGTTCCCGTGGGTTTCCTCTGGACACTACATTGTCCATAGTGTATGTGTGTGAGTGAGTGAGTGTATGGGTGTTTCCCAGTGATGGGTTGCAGCTGGAAGGGCATCCGCTGCGTAAAACTTATGCTGGATAAGTTGGCGGTTCATTCCACTGTGGCGACCCCTGATTAATAAAGGGACTAAGCCGAAAAGAAAATGAATGAATGAATGATACAAAATCTGGAATCTGATGGATAAAAAAATCTAAACATTGAGAAAATCCCCTTTAAACTTGTCCAAATTAAGTTCTTAGCAATGCATATTACTCATCAAAATCATTACATTTTTATGTACGTCTCAATAAATATTTACAATATTTCTTAATGGATGATGATCTTCACCTAATGCCCTGACACTGGCGGTTAATTAGTATATTTCTTCATGAAAAAAAAAATATAATTCTGACTCATTCAATTTGCTTGGATTTTTCCCAAAATATATATTTGAAACATAACTTAAAGTCACATATTTCTTTAAAAAAAAAGAAGTCACATATTTCATTGTAACCAAATATAGAAACACGTTGCAAACAGCAAGCCACAACAACTTAATTTTAAAAGTAATGTCAGGAAAAACCTACTGCTGGAATTTACTTTCTTGTCTCTTTGTAACTTTCAGTTCTAAGTGTAACACCAGCCAACATATTTAGTTAATATTATCATATTATTTAGGCCCAATCCCAATTCTACCCCTTAGCCCTTCCCCTTACCCCTACCCCTCATTTTGCGCGTGCCCGCCAAGGGGTAGGGGTGTCCCAATTCTCTTTAGCTTGAAGGCGTAGGGCTAAGGGCAAGGGGTATACACCCCTTCGAACGAAGATTTTTCAGGAGCACACTTGAAACGGAGGGGTATAAATATTTCCCAGAATACACCTGCCACAACGGCAGTATTGCTGAACCCGGAAGTAAGGAGATCCACAAATTAGTATTTTTTGTCATTATTACGAATTTTTACGACAAACAAACATATGTTTTATTATATTCATAACCGCGTTCATGTTTTACCGTCATGCTTTTTAAAAAAAACGCAAAAAATAAAACCGCTAAATTTCGCGATCTATAATCCCTAATCATAACTCCTGTACAGCAGTCCTACAACATTCTGTCACTCGATAACACTCGAATACCCTTGTCAGAGCAGTCTAGTGGCTGAAAATGAGCTTTTGTGTCTGCTATAATGTTAATGTTGTTTTAGTGTGTTTACATGATGAATATGGCCACTGTGTAAATACACAGTACAGTTACGATCTTATTGCCACATTAGATCGTTATGATAACATAATATATGCCTTCAGTGATTTCCTGAAGATAAACACCACAAAATAACACAACTGGAATAACTACATCAGTCGCGATCGTCTGATCTCATATGAAGCAAGAGATCGTGATGACATATGATGACGTGTGCAGGTGTTGAAGTGCTGTCCCAATTCTTAGGGGTAAGTTTTGAAGCCCTTCCCCTTAACCCTCGGTTGTAAGGGCCAAGGGGAAGGGGTAGGGGTACAAAAATAGAATTGGGATTGGGCCTTAAGCTAATGATATCCAATAAGAGGTGACGCAGTGGCACAGTAGGTAGTGCTATCGCCTCACAGCAAGAAAGTCACTGGTTCGAGCCTCGGCTGGGTCAGTTGGCGTTTCTGTGTGGAGTTTGCCTGTTTTCCCCTGCGTTAACGTGGGTTTCCTCCGGGTGCTCTGGTTTCCCCCACAGTCTAAAGACATGCGGTACAGGTATGAGTGTGAATGGGTGTGTATGGATGTTTCCCAGAGATGGGTTGCGGCTGGAAGGGCATCCTCTGCATAAAACATGTGCTGGATAAGTTGGCGGTTCATTCCGTTGTGGTGACCCCTGATTAGTAAAGGGACTAAGCCGAAAAGAAAATGAATGAATGAATGATATCCAATAAGCTAGGGAAGTACTAGGAATAATTGAAATACTAGGAATACTTGAACCAAGATCTTTAAAATAAATGATGATGCACATTTCAGGTCATTGACAAAACCTATTAGCAATCAACATGTTCACTGAAACATTTTCACTGTGGTCTAGTATGCTATTTGCAATGCATTTGTGTATCTGGTTGTCCTGTGAATATATGTAATGTGTTTCTGAATTTTGAGCACATTTATGTATTGAGATGCATTATGAGTATTTGCAGCTTGTTTCTGTGTTTTAGTTATAGAATTTTACTGTTTCAGTGTCTGTACGTTTCTCTCAGATTGCATTAAAATGACTGTTGGCACTTTACTTGAAGGGGTGTACATAAGACTGTCATGACACTTTATAATCATGACATGTCATAAATATGAAGAAGATCTTATGCATGTTAATGATAGCTGTCATTAAGATAATTTCAACTTGAAATAAAGGATAATAATGCATTATAAAATGTCTTTGTCTTGACAAGTAGACATTATAAAGATAACATAACTTGTCATATATCTGCCATAAACATGATCTTCATGAGGCTATTATAATTGTGTCATGGATATTTTTCTTATCACTTTTTTTCAGTGGAAGAAAATTAATCTGTCATTAACATTTCCCAGTAAAAGTGTCAAATAAATGTATAACAGCGTTATTAATATTTAATGACATTTAATGACATGTTAATGACAAATCCAATTTATACCACTTTAGCTGATGTCAAGAAAAATATTAATGACGCTGTTATAAAATTATAATGGCCTCATGACAATTATGCTTATGACAGATGTATGACAAGTTATGTGGTCTTGGTAATGTCAAGTTGTCAAAGACAGTGATGTATGTATGTGCAGTTATCATAACAAGGACACCTCAAGCAATGTTACCTTTGCATTAAAAAATGACAAACTTTACCTTTTAGTAAAGTTTCGAAGAAATTTAGAGCAAAAAAAAATGTGCAAATATGACAGAGTTTCAGATTAACCTAGCCTTTGAAGATAGTGGCAGGGAAGTTACTTGTTTAGTAATGGGATACCTTAAAATGCTGCCATGTAATAATATACAGTATATGCACTAGAAAGTACATCTCATCATTTGACAAGCACTGAGGTTTTTTTTTTTTTTTTTTTTGCTTTGTGCACATCTCAACGGGTGGTCTGCTGTATACCTTATTGTTATGCACAAATATACAGCAAAAGAGAACACAAGAAGAAAGCAATTAGACTGCATTTCCAAGTCATATATTAAAAAAGAGACAAAACCTTCTCACTCAAGAGTCTATGCAAATTAAATCCAACCTTGAAAGGCGATTTAATCACATGTAACATTTTAGAGCAGTCAGTGGTAGATTTTCTGTTGTACATTCAATCAAATGGCATCAAGAATAAGCTACTACACTGTAAACCCTGCTGTTGGCATTACTAAAGATATTGAGTTATTATAACTTAACATTACCTAAAATACTAAGTTTTGGCATTAAAACTTAAACAGGAGTGTTTAACTTACTCACTAGGCAGCAAGAAACTTTTTATTAATATTTTAAGTTCTCTGAATTTAACATTTTAATTTCTTTGAATGATTCCCCATGTCTCTGTTTGAAATGATTCATTGGTTGCGCTTAAAATTCTGCCTTGACAACCGCGCTGATTGGTTGATGTTATATGGCACAAGGTGGTCAATTTGCTTGTGATGCTGAATTTTGCTGAAACGCAGCAGGACAGAGGCACTACCTGAATCCATCTGACAAAAGAGAAAAGTTAAATTAGCAAGTAGATATTTAATGCTTATATTCATTTTTCTTAATTGATAAACAAACAGGGGTGACGCGGTGGGGCAGCGGATAGCACTGTCACCACACAACAAGAAGAACACTGGTTCAAGTACCGGCTGGGTCAGTTGGCATTTCTGTGTAGAGTTTGCATGTTCTCCCCGTGTTGGCGTGGGTTTCCTCCGGGTGCTCTGGTTTCCCCCAAAGACATGCACTATAGGTTAATTGGGTAAGCTAAATTGTCCGTGGTGTATGTATGTATGTCCTGGTCGTCCAGGTTGGGGGTTGAGCGTTGGGCTAACAGCCCACCTCGTAAAAATTAGATGTTACAAAACTCCAACATGGTGAGGCTAAATATCAACTTCGATATAAACAACCCTGGAGTTAAGTAAAGAATATAAAAGCTAAAAAAATGAGAAGTTTAGTCTATTAGCCATTTTGTCTGTACTTAAACATTTAAGCAGTCTGTAATTAAACATTTAAGTTAATTCAATGAAGAGACCACATTTGGTCAACTCAATTAATTGAGTTGTTGATTTACCATTACTCGAACGAACTGAGGGAATCCCTTTACTTATTAGGGTTTACACTGTATGACAAAAGGTGCAAATGTTTAATGAGTTGAATTTATTACATGTAATTATCAAATAAGAGCGACGCGGTGGCACAGTACGTAGTGCTGTCACCTCACAGCAATAAGGTCGCTGGTTCGAGTCTCGGCTGGGTCAGTTGGCATTTCTGTGTGAAGTTTTCATGTTCTCCATGCGTTCGCATGGGTTTCCTCCGGGTGCTCCGGTCTCCCCCACAGTCCAAAGACATGTGGTACAGGTAAATTGGGTAGGCTAATTTTTCCATAGTGTATGAGTGTGTATGGATGTTTCCCAGAGATGGGTTGCAGCTGAAAGGGCATCTGCTGCGTAAAACGTGCTGGATAAACTGGGGGTTCATACCGCTGTGGCGACCCCAGATTAATAAAGGGATTAGGCAAAAAGAAAATAAATGAATGATAATTACAGTGGTGTAAAGTAACTAGTTACAAATACTCTAATTACTGTAATTGAGTAGTTTTTCTCAGGAATTGTAATTTACTGAGTAGTTTTAAAAATGTGTACTTTTACTTTCCCTTGAGTACATTTTAGTGCAATATATGTACTTTTACTCCACTACTTTCTTTCAACCTGCAGTAACTACTTTATTTTTCTTGTCCATGGGGATTAGAAAAATCAGTCCTGAGATTCCTGTCCAATTAAATCGCACATACCGTAGAAGGTCAATCGCATCATAATGAACTATCTCAAGAAGTGCGCACTTTATAATTGCAGCAAACTGTTTGGAAGTATTAAAAGTGTCCATGAAGATGTTCAAAATCTTTACACGCATTGACCCAGAGATTGTTTAGATGCATGTCACTGATGAGAAGATGATAGATGTTTACTGTATGATGACCAAAATGGGCTTAAACACCCAGCAGGCACAGGACGTCAACATGATGTCTGATTGACGTTGAACCCTAATGTAATGGGGACTTTGCATTTTGTTTGGATTTGAAAATAGGGTTGACTTCAGAGGCCAATGTCAATGTCCAACGTCCAACCTAAAACCAACGAAATATCAACGTCTAATGATGTTACAGCTTGACATTGTGTGAATGTTACCCCTATGACATCTATCAGATGTTGGATTTTGGTTGCCGTACCTGATGAATAAATGTCAGCATTTGACGTCATATATGACGTTGGTTTAAGATGTTGGCTCGACGCTGGATTTTGGTCACTTTCTAACAACCTAAAATCAACCAAATATCAACGTCATTTGACGTCATTATTGGACATCAAAACAATGTTGTCCTTAGCTGCTGACGTGACTATTAATTTTGGTCACCTAACATTACAACCTAAATCTAACCTAATATTAATGTCTCATGATGTTGTGTGCCTGCTGGGCAATAACTAAATGCACTACAGAATGTTACGTTTACACACACATGCACAAATTACGTGGAAACATATCAGCTTTTGACAGCGTAATACTACTCACCACTCTTGAGTACTTTTGAAAGGTCTACTTTTTACTCATACTTTGAGTAATATTCACAACAGATACTTGCACAACTCACAACTCTACTTGCATTACATTTTTAGGCAAGTAATGGTACTTTTACTGGAGTATGATTTTTCAGTAATCTTTCCACCACGGGATAATTATCAAATAAACAAGTCTTCCTTCAAGTAGATATTAAGCAATTGCCAAGCAACATAGCAGATTGGCACATCAATATTGAATGTGCTTTTATACACTGGTCAAAAAAAATTGCATATAAACGATTTGTGTTGGGACAACATGAACTAATTAGGTTAACTTATCAGCTTTTACAAATTGAAGTGGATTGAACGTAAAGCAATTAAGTTGTTGCAAAAAAACCCTCAAGAATTGTGTTGTTTCAGCTCAACTTAGTTTGAACAAAGTGTGTGGTTTTTATTTTGTCATTTCAAAGGCTCCGTTTTAGAATTATCATGACAACAGCACTTTCATAAGAAAGCTGTGTAATTACATAAAATGTCCTAAGAATCACTCAGGACACACAGGCAGACGAATTGGACAAAGGCTAATGGCAGTAAATCCTCACCCATGAAATTGCTGGTGTTAGAGCAAGTATATTGGAGAGCAGTGCCGTCCCCGAGATGCCTGGAGACTTACTGTTGCTGTCAACCATAGCACAAGCCTGACAGTATGGCACCCCACAATTTCTCCAAACATACTTTGATGAGAAGAATACGGGTTTTAGAGGGCAAGTACCAAAGTGATGCCTCTTTTGATCAGAGCTGATAGAGGACTCTCTCGCTCTCGACTGCTATAATGAGTTATTTGCATATCTATGACTAAAACATATTTCAATCACAAAGGCTTATCATTTATAAACATGTATCAAGTAATTGCAGGGAAGGGAAATGAGACTGGTTCTGGCTGAACCTAATTGGATTTCTTATCAGGAAATCGGGTATACAAAGAAACAATGCACTATTGTTGGCTTTGAAATTGTGTACAGTTTGAACTTCTTGTTAACCTCATGAATCAACAACTCTGTAGTGTGACATATGAAAATGTATGTATACGACATATGAAAATGCATCACCCATTAATCTGTTTTTTGAAAAACAGAATTTTGATCGGTTCAACTACTTACAAAGCCTTTGTTCATTTCTCTACAAGCATTTCTCAGATATTTCTGACCCCATTACCTCAGTGTTACTGTGCAAAAAAATGATCTGGTTCGACTCATTACTCAATCAGAGAATTAAACCACTGAATTATCACACTGATCAGAGTCACACGCTAAAACTCGCAATGGAACTTTTATTTGTAAATAGTTCATTAACATATTGCAATTTAAAGAATTTTCACTGATTCACTTGCTATTGTTTTAATATCAGATTTTTTATAAAATCAAATTAGCTGTGGAGTTAGAGATATACAGTGAGGGAAATAAGTATTTAATCACACTGTGATTTTTCAAAATCTCCTACTTAGAAATCATGGTGGGGTCTGGAATTTTCAGCATAATTGTAATTCAACTGTGAGAGACAGAATCTAAAAAAAAATCAGGAAATCACATTATATAATTTTTTAACAATTTATTTGTAAATTACTGTGTGAAATAAGTATTTAATCACTTGAGTCAAGCATTTTAAATATTTAGTACAGAAGCCTTTGTTAACAGTTACAGAGGTCAAAGGGTTCCTGTAGTTCTTCACCAGGTTTGCACGCACTGAAGGAGGGATTTTGCCCACTGATCTTCTCTAGATCTGTCCGGTTTCAGGGCTGTCACTGAGCAACATGGAGTTTCAGCTCCCTCCAAAGATTTTCTATTGGATTTAGATCTGGAGACTGGCTAAACCACTCCAAAACCTTGTTATGCTTCTTACGAAGCCACTCCTTGGTTTTCCTGGCTGTGTGCTTTGGGTCATTGTCATGTTGGAAGACCCAGCCACGACCCATCTTTAATGCTCTGACTGAGGGAAGGAGGTTTTTGCCCAATATCTCACAATACATGGCCACATTCATCCTCTCCTTAATACAGTGCAGTCATTCTGTCCCCTGTGCAGAAAAACACCCCAAAGCATGATGCCTCCAGCCCCATGCTTCACTGTAGGTATGGTATTATTGGGATGATACACATCATTCTTCTTCCTCCAAATTCGGTGAATAGAGTTACGACCAAAAAGTTTTACTTTGGTCTCATCTGACCACAGGACTTTCTCCCATGAATACTCTGGACCATCCAGATGGTCCCTGGCAAACTGCAGATGGGTCTTGACATGGGCTAACTTAAGCAGGGGAACCTTCTGTGCGATGCATGGTTTTAAAATATGACATCTTACAGTAATACTGATAGTACCCTTGAAAACGGTGGTCCTAGCTCTCTTCACGGCATTGATCAGCTCCTCCCGCATAATTCTGGACTGATTCTAGACCATTCTTGGCATCATTAATACCCCACGAGGAGAGATCTTCCATAGGGCCCCAGCCTGAAGGACATTGACAGTCATCATTAGCCTCTTCCATTTTCTGACAATTGCTTCAACAGTTGCTCTTTCATGGCAATTGCCCCATAGCAGTTTCAGCTTTATGAAAGTCTACAATTTCATCTCTTGTGTCTTTTGACAGCTCTTTGGTTTTGGCCATGTTGCTACTGTACTTAGACTTTTGACTGATTGTGGGGTGCACAGGTGTCAAGGTGACAGCTAGTGACCTCAAACAAGTGCTACTAAATTAGAATCATGAGCAGAGTGTAGCTGGACTATTTTAAAGCAAAATAAGAGGTCTTTGAGGGTCAGAAATTTGGCTGAAAAGCAAGTGATCAAAGACTTATTTCACACAGTAATTTACAAATAAATTGTTAAAAAGTCATACAATGTGATTTCTGCATTTTTATTTTTAGATTCTGTCTCTCACAGTGGAATTGCACCTATACTGAAAATTCTAGACCCCTCCATGATTTCTAAGTAGGAGATCTTGAAAAATCACAGTGTGATTAAATACGGATTTCCCTCACTGTATATCAATATTTAAGGAGCTCACAGCAAGCAGGTCGCTGGTTCGAGTCCCGGCTGGGTCAGTTGGCATATCAGTTTGCATGTTCTCTCCATGTTCGCGTCCTCCGCGTGCTCTGGTTTCACCCACAGTCCAAAGACATGCTGCATAGGTGAATTTAATAAACTAGATTGGCTGTAGTGTATGTGTGTGAATGAGTGTGTATGGATGTTTGCCAGTACTGGGTTGCAGCTGGAAGGGCATCCGCTGTGTAAAAATATGCTGGATAAGTTAATGGTTCATTCTGCTGTGGTGACCTCTGATAAATAAAGGGACTAAGCTGAAGGAAAATGAATGAATGACCATTTTTGTGACTGATAAAACTGATATAAGATGTTTTTGCATGCTGGATTTGTGGTAGATTCAGTGGCAGATTTAGGCATGGGCAATGTGGGCGATCGCTAGGGCCAGACGGAATCTGCGGACGTTTTTTGCTATTTCTGCGGAGAATTTTGGTAAAATTCTGCGGATTTCTGCGGAATTATTTTGGGAGTATCATAACTAAAACCTTAATATGTTAAATAAAAAATAATATCTTTTTAACTTGTATTTAATGTTTAAAGTGCAAATCCAATTAGATTAACTGTAAATAGTTAACTTTAAGTAAATAAACAGAATTAATGATGGGCTAAAAATCTGCGGAAATCTGCGGAAAATCTGCAGAAAATCTGCGGAATTCTGCGCGCGCGGATTCCGTGTGGGCCTAGCGATCGCCCAGGGCATTATAAATGTTTTCTATAGCCCATGCCTTACTGTTATCCATTTGAATATATGAATGCAAATGAAAGTAAACAAATGGCATTGGGGCCATATGCTATATGCAAGGAATGAGAGACTGCATTAATTAAAATGAAAAGGTCATAGTGATACAATTGTAACGCTTTACAATAAGGTTGTATTAGTTAATGTTAATGGGCAGCACGGTGGCGCATGGTGGTTCGAGCCCCAGCTGGGTCAGTTGGAATTTCTGTGTGGAGTTTGCATGTTCTCGCCGTGTTTGCGTGGGTTTCCTCCAGGTGCTCCAGTTTCCTCCACAATCCAAAGACATGCGGTACAGGTGAATTGGATAAGCTAAATTGGCTGTAGTGTATGTCAGTGTGTGCAAGAGTGTGTGGGTATTTCCCAGTGTTGGGTTGCGGCTGGAAGGGCATCAGATGTGTAAAACATGTGCTGGATAAGTTGGCGGTTCATTCTGCTATGGTGACCCCAGATTAATAAAGGGACTAAGCCAAAAAGAAAATGAATGAATGAATAGTTAATGATAACGCATTTAATAATATAAACAAACTATGAAAAATACATTTGTTTCAGTATTTGTTCATGTTAGTTAATGAAAATACAGTTGTTCATTGTTAGTTCATGTTAACTCACAGTGCATTAACTAATGTTAATGATGCATTAGTACTGTAAATGTTGAATGATAATTAAAAAGTGCTGTACAAGTATTGGTCATTATTAATTCATGTTTGTAAATATCAGAGGTGGGAATAAGTCACACAAGTCACAAGGAAGTCTCGTAACCTTCAAGTCTCAAGCAAGTCAAGTCCATTTTTGTCAGACTGAAGTCAAGTCGAGTCACTGCTTATTTCAAGTCAAGTCAAGTTAAGTTGTAGCTTGGTCTAGCAAGTTACTTTCAAGTCAATACATTTTTTTTGATTTTCAAAATTTTGCCATTTCTTTTGCAATATATATATATATATATATATATATATATATATATATATATATATATATATATATATATATATATATATATATATATATATATATATATATAATTGAAAATGACACTTTCACCACTGAATCAGATGGCTTTCTGCTAGTTCAAAGCCATTAAAATATCATAGTTTTAATTAAACGAGACCCTAAATCCCAAAACCAATCTTATAGTGTACAGGTACATTTTTTGGGAAAAAAAAATATTGATTCAAAATGATTGTATTTTGAACCTTTAGATTCCAGATATTATATATAGCACATTTCACAAGTTACAGACAGGTTTTGAGATCCATGGTCTGAAAGGCTTTTTTATTAACTTAATTCTTTTTTTTTTTTTTTATCTGGAAAAGAAAATGATGCATGCGGGTAAAAAAAAATGGAATATAGCATTTAACAAATTGTTTTAACTTTTATTTTATGATTAAAGTAAACCCCTAACATGTTAAAAACGTTAAACATTAGCATACAATACTATCAGTGCTTCCCATAGGTTTGAAATATACTTGCGATGGTAGATACTATTAATATTATTATTAATTATTACATTAAATACATGTATTATTACTGTTAATTATTATATAATTAACAGTAACTACTCAAACTTTTTTGTAAAGTGTAATCAAAATACTCTACCTTAAAATAAAATGCGATCAATGTTTTAGGGTCTCTGTACATTACAAATTGAAATAAAAATTTTCCAAAGATGAAGCTCATAATTCTCCAGTCAATGTTCAAGAGTAAACATTTATCATGGATTCAATTGAAACTGTGCTGCACAGTATATGCTTTGTTTCGCCTGTTAAGGTCCTGTTGAAAACCCCAAGAGACATTTTACTGAGCATTCCAATTCACTGAGACTTCTGCTGTGAGATGCACTGCAGAATGATCAATTGCCCTGAATAACAGCCAAAAGAGAAAATTAGACAAAGATAGAGTGAGTTAGTTGGGTGGTTCATCATTACTCGCAATTCCCATTGAACCTTTACGATCCAAAGTATAAGCAATTAAGACTACCACTCAAGCAAATTGTTTAAGTATCAAAGGTGCAGCCATTACTGATTTCACTTACCACTGATAACAACAGAGCTATGTGCAAAATAAAACACATTTGTTGTCTGGTGGGTCAAGGTGTTGACTTTAGTATTGACAGAAGAAGAAAAAAACTTCTAGAGCAAACAGCTGAGAATGCAGATAAACTAATCTTTCTTTCTTTCTTTCTTTCTTTCTTTCTTTCTTTCTTTCTTTTCAACTGAATTTAACACATCTGCAAATACAATAAGATTCTGCAGGAAACACAAATAAAGAAATAAAATAAAGAATAAAGAAAAGCAAAAGCTGAAAGGAGTATTTTAGCATTTAAAGTGTTGTTTTCATTATCATTATAGAGCCAGAAAAGAACTTCTAAAGACACTCTAATGATTAAAATGTAATTATGAAGTGGTCTGGTTTCCGTCCATTTATGAGATGATAATGGTTGAAAGTACATGACTATAATCATTCCTGTGCTTTACGCCTTCAATAATGACGTTGCTTATACAATGAACTTTACTTCCTCCTCCAACATGGTATTAATGTACGAATGAGAGGCACTTTAATTTAACGTAGTGTCTTTTTCAGAAAATATAAGTGAACATAGTATATCTAATAAAAACTTGCTGAAACACTTCAATAAACCACAACACCAGTACTCAAATTCGTTAGCAAAACATTTTCGTGTTTCTCAAAAATCTCTCACAGGAAGTTGGTGTGTGCCAGTTCTGACTTTTTATGACATCACTTTGCTCAATTTGCTCATTGTCCCCTCTGTTGCCTTGGAAACAATAGCTAGTTGAGACTTCATGGAAGGGAAGATATTGATTGCTTGCAGAAAAAATTGAAACACTGAGATGTTTGGCCAAGTGTTGAAGCTTTAAAAATGTGTTAAAAGGTTTTTGAGTTGAGTCAGTGTGATGTTACGTAATTGCAAAGTTACTTACAGTGAACACAATGTCTAAAGGCGAACATGAAAAGCAGCAGCTGTTTATAAATTCTTGCTGTTCGTAAGCTCTGAATAAAGTAATGTGTTGCATGTATTGAATGACACAATACCCAAACAGAAGCTTTCAAAGTGTTAGTTGGTAAAATTACCTGAAATGCGTATGAACTTGTAAGGCTATATGTATGTATATGTATAGCTATATCTCTCCATAATATCAGACCCTGAGAACTATTATGGAATTTCATGAGACAAGACCACAAGAATTGCTAAGCAATAAAACAATAAAGTCTGAGTAGCAGACCTGCAAAAGTACAAGTTTTTCAACTGCCTCAGTTATCCATTATGTGCCCCCCTCTCTGCCACCCCCTTTACTTTTTCACTCAGAGCTCAGGACACTGATATTCCACACCTAATCTTCCTCCTGTTCATACGGTGTATCTTGTAAATCTATAACTTTAACTTGCATGTTTGGTATCATTTTAAATGTCTCTCTGTGATTGGTAAATGGTCTCAATTTTGCAGTAGTCACCTGCGTATGATAATTATTGTTTGAGTTTGGGAAAGGTCCTACTGAAGTGTGAAATTGTCTGTCGATTATGAACTTTTTACTCCAGGTGGTGATTAGTTTTTAGGTTAACATATGACCAGACAGAGGTCTCTGTGAAGCTTTTATTTTCTTTAATGTATGGTTCTTTGTTCTGAGTTGAGTATTTAAAGGAAATGTGCAAACATATCATTGGGATCTTGTAGCCAAGACACCCCGTTGCAGCATCTCTGAGACTTATGCTGCAATATATTTATCTGGTCAGGTAGGCATCTCTAACTCTTCGATTTATCTTTGAGTAATGGATGTTGTATTTTTACAGCATCATCTCTGAATTGGCTTTCTGATTGTTTTATTATGTAATTGGCATAATACAATGTTACCTAACAAATAAAATGTTAAGTGTTGACATTCTGAATTCTCCTGAAATCTTTTTTATATCCAGTAGATTAAGTAGAGTCTGTGCTACCTTTATGATTCGACAGGATTAGACTTTCGATTTTAAAGGCACATTTGACTGTACAGAGCCGTTTTGGCACAACAGCATGGAGATCTTTAATCATCTAATCGCTGATTTTAGCAAGTTGCATGGGCTTGGCTAAATCGACTATTCTTTTAGGATGAGTGAGCAGTTTGCAACCAGTCTATTTGAATATTAGTTAATCCTGCACCCTCTAACTTCAGTGTCGACATACTGTCCGTGAGAAGACACGCAAACCTGGGCCGTGAAACTCTGAGCGGCGTTTGGTCCCTAATGAACGTATAACTGAAGAGTATGGGATCAGATATAAATCAAAACTCTAAATTAAGTCATAAATGATTAATGTGATCCGTTCCTACAATAAGAAATACAGTCTAAATTTTACGATCACTTAAAATTGGAGTCAGATTAAATTCGGAGCTAAAGAACGAATATAAATAAATTCAAATAAATAACAAAATTGGTTTCAGAAGCACTAGAAAAGGCTTACATGCATTTAACCTTCAACCGTGCTGTTAGTTTCGTCATTGGGCTAATAGATGGACTTCTACAAACTGAATATGAAGTTACCAAAATCATTCATTCATTTTCTTTTCGGCTTAGTCCCATTATTAATCCGGGGTCGCCACAGCGGAATGATCCGCCAACATATCCAGCATATGCTTTACGCAGCGGATGCCCTTCCAGCTGCAACCCATCTCTGGGAAACCAAAATCAAAATATTAAAATTCATTATTTTACTACACCTGGAAGGAAGAGAAAAGAATTAGGACGAAATTCAGTCATGAAGTTGTCATTTAATTGATGGATATAAATGATTCATTTGTCACAACCCCCCTAGAAAAGTTACATTTAAGAGGACAAAAAACAACAAACACAAAAGCAAAAAGCAGTAAGATGAAGGAGATGTGGTTATTCGTTATCAAATATGAGCTTATCAATGTAATCTATGTCATGTATTCATGACAATGTTTTTAATTCATTAGAACTATTTTAACTAAGTTAATCATGTTCTAACTTAGTATCATAAGTTATGCAAGCTGTTTTAAGTCAGTTTAATGTAATGTAAGGTTCAAATGACTCATAAGGTTAATTTGATTCAACTTAAAAACTTAAGGCAATGTACTGTTATTCTAGGTAAGAGGCTTCTGTAATATTTAGTTGGAATGTAGTTACATATAAACTCAGTTCAATAGTGCAACAAAATTAAAACAATTTAGTAGTGCATAAGTTGTAATTTAGTTTCTCTTTATGTCACAACTAAGCTAAGTTTAACATGCACACTGCTCGTCCAACTAGACCCAGGCCACTGAATACTAACAATGATTCTAAATAATTGATGTTGACATCAGGCATCATCCAGAAAATTAATTTTGGCATGAACAATTCAATTTCATTTTCCTTTGCCCAAGTCCCCTTATTCATCAGGGACACAGCGGAATGAACCGCCAACTTATTCAGCATATATTTTACACAGCGAATGCCCTTCCAGCTGCAACCCAGTACTGGGAAACACCCATACACTCTCACATTCACACACATACACTACGGTCAATTTAGTTTATTCAATTCACCTATACCGCATGTCTTTGGACTGTGAAGAAAACCGGAGCACCTGGAGGAAACTCGCATGAACACGGGGAGAACATGCAGACTAACAGAAATGGCAACTGGCCCAGCCGGGACTCAAACCAGCGACCTTCAAGCTGTGAGGTGACAGTCCAAATCACTGAGCCACCATGTTGCCCCAGCATGAAAAATTGTTTCAATTTAATTATTTAAGAGGCAGTTGTGATCTAATGGT
Organism: Danio kyathit; assembly: GCA_903798195.1. Classification (NCBI taxonomy): domain Eukaryota; kingdom Metazoa; phylum Chordata; class Actinopteri; order Cypriniformes; family Danionidae; genus Danio; species Danio kyathit. The sequence continues at coordinate 46,524,443 of LR812524.1, forward strand.
TAGGGAGTTGTATGCAAAAGGTTGCAGGTTCAATTGCTGGTCCCGGCAGAAAGTGAAGATGAGGGCGTGAATGAACCACTCTCTCTCTATCTTTGATACCCAGCTGAGATGCCCCTGAGCAAGGCACCTAAGCCCTAATTTCTCCACAGGCTCTGGAAGCAATAGCTGGGTGTATGCTCACTGTGTGTGTTTGTGTGTGTGCTCTCACTCCGCTCAAAATGTATGTATGCACTTGGATGGGTTAAAAACAGAGGACCAATTTCGAGTATGCATAAAGTCATAATTGACAAGGCCCACTTCACTTGTTCATTTGTTTGAATGAATTCTACTCACTAAAAGTCACTGAGTGAAAAAATATTTAAAATTAATATAAAAAATGCAACCCAGTGGTTGGGATTACTAATATTTGACCCAAAATGTCAACAATGTTATTGTAGACTTCATCCAAGCAAATGAAGACTAAATGGATCAAAGTCAGCAGTCTATGTGCATTTTGTCTGATGCTGAGACTTTTGTCTTTTGCTTGCTGAGAACTTTTCACTAATGTACCAATGCAATACTCTCTCTATGCACACTCAAAATTCATTTTTGCTGCTTGTTCAAATTCATTCATTCATTCATTTTCTTGTCGGCTTTGTCCCTTGCGGGGTCGCCACAGCGGAATGAACCGCCAACTTATCCAGCACGATTTACACAGCGGATACCCTTCCAGCCGCAACCCATCTCTGGGAACTTCCACACACACACACATTCACACTCATACACTATGGACAATTTTAGCTTACCCAATTCACCTGTACTGCATGTCTTTGGACTGTGGGGGAAACCGGAGCACCCGGAGGAAACCCACGCGAACGCAGGGAGAACATGCAAACTCCACACAGAAACGCCAACTGAGCTTGTTCAAATTACTTATTTAAAATAAGCTGAATCACCACAATTATTGAGAGTTTTGGGAGCTCAGCTTAATTGTTTTATTTTAAATCTACTTAAATTTGCAGAAACAATTAAAGGTGCAGTAGGTGATCTGCCACAATGCTAACCTGTTAGCATAAATCTCTGAAACACAGTCCCTCCCCTGCCATCCAAAGCCACGCCTCCTGAAAACACGAGGGCGCATACCTTAAAGATGACAGCAGAACCCTCTCTCATGTGTTGAGCTAAAGCTTGGCCGGAATTACACTCATTAACACTCATACATACACGCTATTTCTGACCGAATATTCAGAGTAACATGGTAAACAATATAGGAAGTGTTTCGCAGGTCGTCATTGTTTAAAAATGAACTAATGTGAATATAAAACCAACTTCACCTCAGTAAAGCAGGCTAGGCGGAATAGCGCTATTTATGATGTTTTGTTGTTAAACTAAATAAAATCTACATTATCGATGCTGTAAAACGTACTTTATGAAACTGAAAAGAGCCACATCAATCCATCGCCGGAAGATTTCAGTGGCAGAACAACACTTCTGTGCAGATATAACTCATTTGTAACAACAACACCTACATCAGCTTTGCGTGACTAAAATAGTTTCAAAACACAACATTACCTGTCTAAAAGAAATCCTTCAGCCATGGTGTCGTCCATCCTCCAGCGAGCGAAGGTAACTCCAATATTGATTTGGGATTTTAAAAAGTTTTGATTCAGCATGTTTTTACCGCTCACTCTCTCTCTCTCTTTCTCATGGACGTGCAGCACGTGTATGCACAAACGGCGGATCTGCGTGAACAGAGGTGCGCACTAGCTCAAATCTGCATTTGCTGACAGATCGTTTGGGCTACTAATCGGAATTATGAGAGATGTCGGCCCGACACTATTTTAATTGGATAACATTTTTTAGTCTTATGGCTTACCCAGAACATATAAATACATTTAGATCATTTACTTTGATCATTACTATTGGAATGTGAAAAGACTTTCAACCAGCACAACAAAAAATGTTTCTGAAGACAATCACCGACTGCACCTTTAACTTAACTTGATTGATTTGTGTTAAAGTTGTGAATTGTGTTAAACCCAGTATTTTTTGCAATTTATGATGCTTATCAAATCACACTTTCAAGTAAAATAACATTTTTAATTTTCAGTTTGGCCTATACTTTCAGTTCTTTCATGATAGCAAAAAATCTTAGTCAATTATAAAACGATGCACCTTATTTTAAGAAAAAAAACAGCAAAAACTATTTTCTCCAAGATCCACTCATATTTCTATTTTTGTCCTTGCCATTGAATCAAATGGAACTACTGAATCAATTTTATCCTTTTTATTCACAACAGGCAAACATTGCAGGTTTTTTTTTTAAGCAGGGAATGTTTGCAATGAAACATCTTGTGTGACACTGGTCACTCTGCGAGAGTAAATTTTTCTCTGGGTAGACGAATGTCATGTTTTCCAACACTAATAGACGTGCCAGGAAAGAGACTTAAAAGCTCTTAGTGCTGGAAAGCTAAACAACTGAACTGTGAAAGCTTTCAAGGGACGAGAAGGAGGTGCAGTATAACCGTAATAGAGGAGAGGCCTATAGCTCAGCTGGATCTTCAGAGCGAACACAATACAGCTCCATCTTTCATGTAGAGGCTTGTTGCTGCTGATGGACTTTCATCATGCTTTTCTATGAAGCCAGAATGCTTGCTTATGGGGAAGATGAGAGGCAGACCGTGGCATTCTGTACCGATATGTTCACAAACATCCATCATCCAATGTGGAAAGCAAGCTTCGTAAAAATAAACATCAGCATATGTTAGAAGTCTGGAACTGACGGCGCTGAAAGCGACAGAGGGAGAATGACCACATAATGTCACTGTTATTCTGAATGGACAACATGATTTATATAAATAACTGGGTCAGTGACAAATTAGGTTATGTGAGATGATGAACAGGAGAAAAAGAGGCAGGCTCTTGGAAATATAATCATTTGTACTCGTTTTTGTTTTATTTTTTATATAGTATATACACTCTCAGAAATAAAGGTATGCGATCTGTCACTAGGGTGGTACCTTTTGGAAAGATACAAATTTGTACCTAAAAGGTCCATATTAATACCTCAAGGGTACATATTAGTACCTAAAAAGTATAAAAGTGTTCCTCTTAAAATTTTTAGGTACTAATATATACCCTTGAGGTATTAATATGGGCCTTTTAGGTACAAATTTGTACTTTTTAAAAAGGTACCACCCCAGTGACAGATCGCATACCTTTATTTCTGAGAGTGTAGTATACAAAATATTTGGCTACTTTAAAGTTTTGTCAGCATTTTGCAATTTTCATATTTGACAAAATTATACATAAAATACTGAAATTGATAATTGTAGATGTCATTTTCTATTTACGAACCACAGTTTCTAAAAGCTATCGAACATCTTTCTGACAAATGTAAAATCTGGTGCTTTATATTGTGCAGAAAAAGACACATGACAGCATGTGTTGCGAATATTGACCAACATGAGTGTTTCACAATCCTTAAGAGGGACAACTAAATCAATACATCAGTGTTCAGAGGCTATGCACAAACAGAAGATAAATATGAACTGTTATTACAAAGGACCCTAGTGCACTGACAGTGCTACACAGTAATATTGTACATCAGTCATTAAATTCAACTCATTCTGTGTTTCTGAAGAAAGTTTATGCATATGAAATAAAAAGGAAAATAAATAAATAAGTAAAAACGGTCACACTTTACAACAGAGTTTCATTAGTTACTGTTAGTGTATATTTACTAACATGACATAAGAATGAACAAAACTTGTACTGCATTTATTAATCATACACTGTAAAAAAAATATATGACAAAGCCATGGCTACAAATGTTTTTGCTAATTTAGCTTATTTTGATACGTAACTCTTGTTTCAAGTATATTTTTTACGTTATGCAGAGTTTAACTTAATACTTTTAGTCAGTTCGATTAATGCCAGTTAAGATGACTAGAAAAGTTCATTTGATTCAACTAAAAAATTAAGGCAGAAAGATTTTTTACAGTTTAGTTCAGCATTTACTAATGCATTACTAACATCTAAATGTGTGCTTGTTAACATTAGTTAATGCACTGTGAATTGTCATGAAACTATGAATGACTATTTTCACTAATTAATGATGAATAAATTCTGTAACAGACGTATTGTTCATTGTTTGTTGTTGTTGATAAATACATACAGTATACTAAAATTAAGTAATTGATGAAACCTTGTAAAGTAAAAAAAAAAAAACTCTTCAGGCATTTCTGAGCAGATCTATTGAAGAGCTCAGTTCCCCAGCGGGAGGGAAACTCCAATGTTATGTGGAAAACTTCCACTATTAGGGATTTCATCAGAAAGCCAATCATTCTGAAGAGTGATAAAACAGACCAATGAAATGCCAATAAATTGCAGCTGGCCAGCCACGTGTTGCTTAAGCACCTTTTCGCTTTCAGAAGCCTCAAGCAACTGAAAGAGTCTTGCTGTTCCTCCGAATTCGTTTGTTCATTTTGTTCGTTCGTTCGAGAGAGAGCTCGTTCGTTCGAGAGAGAGTGAGAGAGAGTTGCCGGCTACAGACAGGCTGTTTTTCCCAGTCCCAGAGCGAGAGGCAAGCAGCGGCGATCGAGCTGGGTCCATTCTCCCGTCTTTGGGCATTTCTCTGGTCCGGTTCTCCAAGAGCAGTTTGTATATTAGAGCAAGTTTCCCTAAAAGAGCAACAAGGTCGATCAGCGCATCTTTTTGAAGATGTCGTTATGACCGTGGGTTGCTGGATGTGGTGGTTCTCTGTCCCCAGATGATGGGCACGAGCACCGTGTTGCATGTCTGGGGGTCCAGCATGTTAATGCGGTGCTCGCAGGCAGTGCCTGCAGTCATTGCAACGGCATGTCTGTTGCAGAGCTTGCTCTTGCAAAAGGACGAACCACCCCTGTTATCCCCACAGGTCGGTTGGCACTCGGGTAGATCTTAGGGTTACAGTGGGGCTCAATCCATTGCCCTCAGGCTTGCGGACCCCTCACTCCTCAGTGTGCTCCATCCAAACTTCGAGTGATGGTCGCCCACTTACTCGATGACATCGAGGACCAGATGTCCATTGCTGCATCGGAGGGTGGGCTGTCATTATCTGACAAGGATCTGCACCCGCTCCTTCCCTCCGGGTTGGTGAGCGAGGCACCGGATCTTGAAGCAGATGGCCATGCTTTCCCGGGCTGCTCCGGCAGTGGGTCTTGGAGATGGTTCATCCCCCAGACCCGTGGCTGGACTGACTAGATTGGTGCTACGTGGAGGCTAAGAAGAAGGCCAAGCTTCCTAAGCCTCCTGTCCCTTTCTTCCTGGAAGTGCACAGTGAGCTCCCATGGAACTGGAGGGCACCTTTTTCTGCCCGGTCTGTGTGCACTTTCGCCCTCACCACCCTTGACGGTGGAGCAGCCTAGGGGTATGAGGTGATTCCCCAGGTCGAGTGTGCCGTTGTGGCATTTTCCATACATTTCCCCATAGTGGAAGTTTTCCACATAGCATTGGAGTTCCCCTCCTGCTGGGAAACAAAACGGTTACTATGTAACCCTCGTTCCCTGAGGGAGGGAATAGAAATGCTACGTTCTTTCGCCATAGTGATTGTGCCTTGACTGACAGCTGTAGTTCATCTTCTTCAGCTTGAAAAGGTGCTTAAGCAACGTGTGGCTGGCATTCTTATACACAGTTGATTGTAATTGCTGTTAGCTGCGTGCGCTGATGTCGCCATCTATGCAGATAAATTTTAATATGTTCTGTATTAATGTTATTTATTCATCCATTTAAATTATTTAGCATGTGCTGTGCCTACATTCAAAATGGCTGGGTGTGTAACTGCTTAGTTTAATAACATGAAAGTTTTAAATAAATAAATAAAAATCTTGCTGAGATATTAAATATATTCACTTGATGTGCTTGGTTTAGGAGGACATATGAATGTTTCATACAGAGTGAACACTTTAATAAAAAATGTATGTCGTTTTTTAGAGAGAAAGAGAGGGGAGGGGGCATGTTCGATGCTGTTATGTTTGTAAGTGAATGACAAAAGGTAAAAAAAAAAAATCAACATCCCCAGAAAAACACTGTGTTCAGGGACATCGAAGACCTAACTTCATAAAGCGAAAGCCAAATGGAGAGTTAATAATTCATAATCCCAGCCCAGTGAAACTGTGAGATGAAAAGGGTTTTGGGGCAATTTGAATTTGTGTTTTAAATTTTATTTAGGTGTTATTAGGTTATGGACATGAAAAAGTGCTTATGTAAAATGATAAAATCATTTATACATTCAAATGAATGCCCTGCGGGAACAGAGAGTGCACATATCAAAGGTTTGGAGTATGCATGAGGTTAACAAAGATTTGCTGTTATTCTGAGATAGGAAGGGCTTGACTTGTTAATATTGTAGCCCGAGGATAATCAATTCTCCCAAGCCGAGCAGAATAACTTACATTTTTAGTGATTAATTCATTGCAAAAGCAGTAAAAATGTCTTATGAATGTGTGTTCGATTATATAATAAAGTCTAATTAGCTGACATGCTTTCTCATATTATAATGAATGTGATGCAGCAGAGTTTTGATTTGCACAAAGTCGCGTAGTGAAGGCCTTTCATTTTTATTATTATTAATTAATTAATGCATAATTAATAATAAAAAGAATGACAAATTTTATTCTCTTTAAATATTTATATTGTAAAATAACAAAACCAAATTTTTTTTTTCTTAATGTACAACATTGTTTGAGGTCAGCTTAATGTATGCAAAAGTTCACCTATGGCATCAAAAGTATTGGATTGGGACTCAGTATCTGCAAATAGTCAATATTACGTAACACACACTGAATCAGGGGCACACACTAATACATGAAAAAAAAACTTTGGGACATTCCTAAGCAAAACTAAATCATGTTTTCTGCATGAAAGAGAAAATGAATGAAAGCTGAGGATTGCGTTTTAAGCTAAATCTACAAATCTTGTGACACTTCATCGAGGAAGTTTGGTGGGAAAACATAAAAACTGAGTCACGCTGGGATATGGTCCAATGTGACAGAACGTCTGAAAGCTAATCAGTCCTGAGAGTTGACTGATTATGTCAAACAGTATACAAGTTAGACAAGGAGTTAAAATGTCTTTAGAAAGTAGGTCAGACACTCCAGTTCCAAATCAGTCATCTCTCATCTTTGGCTTCACTTCATTACACACAGAATGAAGAATGTTCCCATAGCAACCATGCCAAGTTTAGTGGTGGAGAGATTCAGGCCTCATCTGAATAGAGTCAGGAAGAACATCTCAAACAAAGCCAATTCATCATGTCTATATTCATTTTCATTCCTAAATTGCTTGCTGTTTTTACTTTGATGACAGAAGATATCAACAGCAAGCTTGAATTTAGGACGCATATGTGTTAGTTAGGGATGTCTGCAATGACTAATTGACAATTGGTTGTTGATGATACTTAAAAGGGCACCTATGATGCAAAATCCACTTTTGGAAGCTGTTTGGACAGAACTGTGTGTAGGTATAGTGTGTCAACTGTCATATTGGATATAAACACAATAATTCGCTTTTTTTAATTTTCTGACATTCAAACTTTTAATTTACTGAATTTATCCCAGTGATTTTGAGGCTCACCGCAACGTGACATAGGAGTGCGCACGCCCACCGCATTCATTGACAGGTGCCATGTTTTTATAATAACATTTATACACGTCCACAGAATTTATTTTTGCAAAGAAGTGTGGTTTATTTATAAACTAATTTCGAGAGGATCACGTGCTTATGATCAACCCGGCTGGCACCTCATTAGCTCTGTAATCTGCCCTATTAAATGATTACGGACACATTATATATAACCAGAGCTTTTCACTCCAGTTATCTTCGTCTTGAAGTTCCCCCTTCCATTCTTACTTTCACCCTTTTTCCTATAGGGTGACACGGTGGCCCAGTGGCTAGCACTATTGCCTCACAGCCTCCGGTTGGCGTTTCTGTGCGGAGTTTGCATGTCTCCCAGTGTTCGCGTGGGTTTCCCTCAGGTTCCCCAGTTTCCTCCCACCCTCCAAAAACATACACCATAGCCAATCGACTAAACCAAATTATCACCTAAGACAACCTTAGTTTACACTTCTCACATGGCGACAAGCAGGGGAGTTCTCGAGACCTACCTGAGCTTGAACTCCCCTCTCGCCCTTCTAACGGGAGGGAGCCCCGGGCTCGAGGATATTACAAGCTCAGGGCTCTCTCCCGGGACAGCATACCAATTACGCTTTATTGATCATCAGCTAAGTGTGAACTCTTGAAACTGGGATTAAAAGATATGTTAAAACTCTCTGTGATCATCTGCACCTCAATAATTAATGTTATAAGTTTAAAATGTTTTTAAAACAGAGCATGTTTGTAATAAAGAGAGTAAAATCACAATGCAATTCTTAACTGCTATAATCACCACGGTCGCATGGTGTCAGTAAATGCTATATCTGTGTGTGTGTTCTGCAAACAGCATTTGTGTGAGACTCATCGTTTCAGAAAGGCTTGAATAAACTCCACCACAAATACATCAAATAAACTTACTTTGGTTATTTTTGACTAGTGACCTTATTTCAGTTTCATCCTTGTCTGTTTCTATCACTGACTGCTGTTTATCTGACATAACGCATGAGAAGCAGACACGCACGTCAGAGCAGTGGGCAGGGAGAAGCAGCTAATTTGCATTTAAAGCCACAGGATACAAAAACAGCTACATTGCCCTCAGACACCATAATGGGCAGATTCTACATTATATAATAAATAATCTGATAGATATTTTGAGTTAAAACTTTACAGACACATTCTGGAGACACCAAAGTCATATCTTACGTTTTGTAAAAGGGGTAAAATAGGTGCTCTTTAAAGTCTAGAGGTGAAGGAAGAACATGTACTGTAGATGCAAATAAAAATGAAGTCAAAAAGCACAAGTTTATTAAAGGGTTCTTATGCTTTTCCACATTTTGAATTCTAGTCAGGGTGTAGTGTGCATGTTCGGGCATAAAACGTGTCTACAATGTTACAAGGTTCCAATAAATTTAATAGAAAATAAAAACAATAATATATACGAACCAAATATGTCCCAGGAGCTACTTTTTTTTTTTTTTTCAAGTTTTTGTTTTTATGAATCCACCAGAGGCCGCTGTGTATGTTTTTTTTAGATTTCTCTCACAAGTGCCATTCGCGCCTGCTGTTCTCGCGTAAATGCACCAGAGGCCAATGTCAACTGACAGAATGACTGACTGACTGACTGACCGATCGACTGACCCACCCTCCATCTTCCCTAAATCCAACCAATAGTGTTTTCAAAAGCACAGACTGACTCGGCCACCCACTTCCCTTAATCCAGCCTCGCCTGATTTTTACCACATTTTCAGATTTTACCACATTCTCACCCTGTTATTTATTTGTTTATTTTATTTTTTTGGTTTCTGTTTTTTTTCTTAGCTACTTTCTGGAACCTTTCTTCGCCTAACTCGAACCTCGTCGTCAACTCCTCTCTGAGGCCCTGTTTACACTAATGCGTTTTCGTTTTGAAACTGCGTTTTAGATCAAAAACGATCCGCGTCCATACTAGCTTTTCATCTAGCGTTTCTAAACATATGTCCGTCCACACTACCCCACCAAAAACGTATATCACGTGACCATTCGTGCACTGCATGCGCGTTTAAGTATAAAGAGGAACCATGTGTCTCGCTCGGCATTTGGTTATTGTTAGTCAACAAACGCTGGTTGAACGATGAACGTGAGCGATTAGAGAGTGGTCGAACAATAGCTTGCCTCTTGCAAATATATGCAGCTGCTGTAGTAAAAAAGGCAGAGTTTAACTGCACAATGGCGCCTAAAACGGACAATAGTGCAAACAACGCTCCCATTTCTGTGTCCATGTTGTTGTTTACAGTGAAGGCTGGTCTGCCGTCTTCCGGTAGCGTTATAGTCATGTGATAGGGACTTGACGAATAAGGGAAGGATACGCAATGACCCAAAAGCCCTAATCAGGTAGCGAATCTCAGCAGCCACGCCTCCGTTTTCAGATGTCTCCGTTTTCCCCCATCCACACTGAGACGGAGCAGCAGCGTTTTAGAATAAAAACGACCTCTCCAGCGTTTTTAAAACGCTTCGTTTTTGGGGCTCGAAAACTCCGGCGTAGTGTGGACGGATGGCGTAACCGTATCAAAACTTATGCGCTTTAAAACGAAAATGCATTAGTGTAAACGGGACCTGAATCTCAAGTCCGCCGACGTTCATGACGAGCTACTAGACAAACTGCTAAAAGCGGGAAAGCCATCCATACAGAGGTAAGTGGTCAGCTGGTAAGCATGAAAAGGAATGGCGTCATACCGCCCCAGTAGCATTTTTTTTAAAGACGAAATGCAGCCATACGTACTTCTGGCTACATAATTCGCAATCTCCAGAAATCTACATAGGGATACGCTTTCAGATAGAGCCTATGTTGGTTTTATGATGTCACAAAAATAAATCCCGCCTAGAGAAATTCAAATGGTTGAAGGATGGGTAGGCTCAAAACAACAATGATACCACCCTCATATGTCTTTCAATATCTGTGCACACAAATAACTTTCCTGACTTCAATTGATTATATTGTGAAATATCTGATATTTCAATATCTCATGTGTATAACATATATTTTGTCATTTAAATATTTTAATTATAATTATGTTATATTAGTTGATCTATGATGGCTAATGGGTGTTGCATTGTTATGCTGGGTTCACACCAAACGTGCAAACAAGTATTAGCACAAGTTACATACAAAGTCAATGCAAATCAAACTACCATTGCCTAGTGTGAATGATGCAGAATGTGCGATGCATTTGCCACAAATTAATGGAATTTGTCTCAGTCGAGTCTACTGCACAAGTTCAGATAATTCAAATCCAGCCAAAAATTAGCATGAGGTGAAAAAGATCCTGCAAGATTTAGACATAAATTCATGAACTTTTCCCAAAATACATGAAAGTATGTGGCTATTTAACTGGAAAAATAAACATTGTTGTTACCTAAACAGTGTGTACATAGTACATACTATGCGTATTAAAAATGTCTGCAACCCAAAACAAATGTTACATCATTTCAAACACTGATAAGCTTTTATCTTTGACAAGTAAGTAAATGTTCTTGTCTTTCTCTTGCTCAGCACCAGTCATCAAGGAACAGACAAATTGCAGCTTTGGAAGGTGGTGTGGCAGCACTGAAAAGCTGCCTAAGCTGTTTACCAATCACAAAGCATTGGTATAGCAAACACATTTTGTTTTTTGGAATGAAACTAATCGAGCTATTTGTGACAAGCCCACAAGAAAAGTATTGTAACAATTTACATTATGTGAAAAATAATGCACTTTTTAAACCAGTTTGGTTGAGATATTCTTGTTAGGCATGGGACGATAACCGTTTTGAAGGTATACCGTGGTTTGGAAAAGCCAGGGTTTTAAAACCGCCAAAATTTTCTGCTATACCGTTCCTAAGGTATGTGTACGATTTTTTATTTATGGTTTTTTTTTTTTTTTTTTTTTTTGGTTTGTTTGTTTTTTAGTACAACAATATCTCCAGCAGAAAGCATATCCAAATATGCCACTTTAAATTGTAAAGAAATCTGTGTTAAAACAAGAGCAGAATTCAATTATTCATTTGAATTATTTAACCCGACATGTTTACTGCTCCAAAATATTATAAATGTTCCTCAAAATAAACTATATTGTCTTCAACGGGGAAAAAAGTTTTAGTTTTTTACCCAGACATTTAAAAAGAACTTATTTTAGAGCAGTGATCAGACACATCACCTCCGTCCATGCTAATTTTACGCCCTTGCACAAGTGTGAACACCCAAGTGTTATCAACGGGTTATACTGTATATTTGTCTTTGCTTTATATTATTAAATGTTTTTATTAAATTGTCAGTCACTGATTCTTTTTATAATCCTACAATTCTTTTACAACGTTTTTAAGCTCGCCTGAGGTGATTTTGGACTTGTGGAAAAATAGGTTAATGAGAATACTGGGAGATGGAACAAACTGATGTAGCAAACATGAGGGCTGGTACACACTGTAGCGTTAGTCACCGATTAACTACGCAAGTCGTTATATTCTGGTTTAACAGCGCACAGCTCTTTTATTGAACACGAGCACAAACACACTAGCCGATAGCTTCTTGTTTCACAGCAATTCCCAGAACTCCCCTCGTCTGCGCACATGCGCAGTAAACAGCAAACACGTCTTAGACATTACACATGACATCTCCCCCCCTTTTGAGTAAGCAAACATAATTATGTTAACCCCCTTAGTGTTACTCAACATTTATTATTGTTGTGCAAACAAACAATTTTTTTTACTCTTTTTTTTTTTCATTAGTTTTTTTTTTCATAAAAAAACAAACTAACTGAGGGTGTGGGTAGACTACCACAATCCCTTGAGATGCGACAGGGATTATTCTGCCCTTCATGTCCAACATCTCAGCTAACTAGCATACTTGGGGTTTGGCTTTACAGTTCTTCCAAACCTGGTGATGACTTGACCCAAAGGTTTAGGTGAACAGGGTGGCTCAAAAGAAACTTCACTTTTGCTCAGTGCTAAGTCTTGTTCTGATAGTCCGCACTGTCCCTGTTGGTCTTTTGGTTGGGAAGGGTCTATTTTTGAAGGTGAGGAATGTTCTTGGTTCACCAGTTGGATATGACGCCGGTTTCTCCTGAGTGTATCGCCTCGCTCCGTCTCCAGTGTAAAGGAACGCGGCATTTCTTCCTGGCGCTGCACCGTTGCAGTGGTTGTCCACGTCTTTTCACCATCAATTTTCATCCGTACTCTGTCACCAATATGAAGTGGTGGGAGAGGTTTAGTTGAATATCTACGGTTATAGTACTTTTCATAGCAATGCTTTGCTTTAGCATCATTTGTTCTGATGTTTTTCAGGTTCGGCCACATTGGCTGAAGATTCTCCTTTAGGATCGGGAGTGTTGTGCGTATCTCCCGACCCATCAGTAGTCGAGCTGGACTTTCCTTTGTTGGTTCGGTAGGGGTTGACCGGTAACTCAACAACGCCTGGTGGGGGTCATCCTGTTTTAAAATCCATTTTGCAGTCCTTACAGCTCGTTCAGCCATGCCGTTGGACTGTGGGAAATGGGGACTTGAGGTGACATGATGAAAATCATACTCCTCTGCAAAATGTCTAAACTGCTCAGCTGAGAACTGAGGTCCATTATCAGTCATTAACTGTTCAGGTATTCCAAAGCGTGTGAAGATACCTTTCAGCTTTTGTATGACAGTATCCGAGTTTGTTTTTGGCAGTTCCAAAATTTCAAGCCATCTTGAGAAGTAGTCGATCACAATCAAATAATGACGACTTTTAAGCTCGCACAGGTCAGCAGCAAGCTTCTGCCACGGCAACTCAGGTAAAGGTGTAGAGATCAGTGGTTCTTTGTTTTGGCTTGGCTTGTGAATATTACAGTGATTACATGATGACACCAGCCTTTTCACATCACTTGCAATGCCAGGCCACCACACAGCACCTCTATAGCGCTCTCTACACTTAGTAAGGCCTTGGTGACCCTGATGAATCCTTTTGAGCATATCTCCTCTCATGCTATCAGGGATGACGATCTGTCTGCCTTTTAGGATCAGTCCATTTGTTTCACTGAGCAAACCACGTTCTTTGAAGTAAGCACTCACAATTGTTGGGACGCTTTTCAAATATTCTGGCCAACCATTTCGGATGTATCTGAGGATGCTCTGCAATTCAGCATCCATTCCAGTCTTGTCTCTAATCTGCTCAATAACTGGTTTTCTCACCCTCAGGTCTTCCTCCACTGAATCCACGTATGCTTTAACCTCAGCTTCGAGGTCACATGATGGAATGTCAGCCATGGGGTGTCTAGATAGCGCATCTGCGACTACTAGATGTTTCCCTGGAACATATTCAGCGATTGGGTTAAATTTCATTAGCCTGATCAGCAAACGCTGACAACGTATGGGTGTGGTGTCAAGGTCTTTGGCATTGATTAGAGTTACCAACGGCTTGTGGTCTGTTAGCAACTTATATTTCTCCAGTCCGCACAGATACTGGTAGAAGCGCTCAGAGGCCCACACCCCTGCGAGGCACTCTTTCTCTATCTGTGCGTACCTCTTCTCTGCGTCTGTCAGTGTACGCGAACAGAATGCCACAGGCTTCAACTGTCCATTATGGTTCTGCATAAGCACTCCTCCGAGTCCATAACTGCTGGCATCTGCACTTACAACTGTTGGCTTTGCAGGATCGAAAAACTCCAATACAGGAGCTGACGAGATTAACTGTTTCACTACTGTGAATGCCTGCATCTGCGATGGTCCCCAACACCATTCATTTTTGGATTTAAGCAGTTCGTTGAGAGGCTGTAACACTGTGGAGAGGTTCGGCAGGTACCGTCCGATGTAATTTATCATCCCTAGCAGCCGCCTCAACTCACTGATGTTTTGGGGCGAATCCATAGCTGTGATTGCCTTGACTCTCTCTGGGCTTGGAGAGATGCCCTGCCTGGACACTACCTGACCTAGAAAGTTCATTTCCGGCTGGCTGAACCGACATTTTTCCTTATTTAGTCTCAGTCCAGAGGCTTTTATGGTCTCCATGACCCTCTTGAGATTCTGATCATGATTTTCCTGAGTTTCTCCGAAAACTAAGATATCATCCATATATACTACTGTCCCGTCATGTCCATGCAGCAGCTCTGACATTTTCCTTTGGAAGATTTCAGGTGCTGATGTGATGCCGAAGGGAAGTCGCTTAAAACAATATCTTCCCAGTGGCGTGATAAAAGTAGTCAGGCGTGCGCTACTTTCCTCCAGGGGTATCTGCCAAAACCCGCTCTCTGCATCTAAACTAGAGAATACAGTGCTCTTGGCTAGCTTAGGCAGTATATCATCCAATGTGGGTAAAATGAACTTCTCGCGTCTCACATTTTCATTAAGACGTTTTAAGTCCACACAAATTCTTATATTTCCATTTTTTTTTATGACTGGGACCATGGGCGCGCACCATTCGGTTGGGTCTGTTACTTTTTCTATTATGCCCATCGACTCCATTCTTTTTAGCTCCTCTTCTACTTTAGGAAGCAAAGGAATAGGCACCCTTCTTGGAGTTGTCACACTGTACGGTTGTGCACCATCCTTCAAGATGATTTTCACTGGTTTCCCTTTTAATGTGCCCACTCCACTTAATTTACTGACTTCGTCAATGCGCTTAATTAGGCCTAGTTTGGTTGCGACTGTTCGGCTTAGAAGGTTTTCCCCACTAGTTTTAACCACAACTACCCTAAAGCAGCAATTTCTTAGTTGGCCATTAACATGGGCTTTGATTTTTGCCAAAAACTGCCCCCTTGTGGTCACTACGCCGCCTGGACTCTGTAGAGTATTTTTCACTGCAGTAAGTTTAGGCTTATTCTGCAGTGTTTCATAGGTAGCCTCAGACATCACTGAAGTGTCAGCACCAGAATCAATTTTGAACGAAACTGGCGTATGTGCCACAGTGAGAATGGTGCGCCATGGTGGCTCATCCTCTGCTAACAATGCACTCCTTTTCTTTTCCTGCTCCACAGATCCAAGAAACAAACATTCATCCTCATCAGCTTCAGTTATCTCCTGTACTGCTGCTCTTGAGTGACAAACAGCTGCAAAGTGTCCCATTTTATTGCATTTCATACATTTTTTTCCTTTTGCCGGACATCGATCACTGTCGTCATGGTTACGCCCACATCTTGTACATGTTCCTTTTTTCTCTTTCTTGTACATTTTTGCTGGGTTGCCAGTTCTCTTATATTCTTTCTTCTTAACTGATTTCACATCATCCACGTGTTCTGTGCTTTTTACTCCCTCTGTGTTCTGAAACTTTATTAATTCACAGTGTCTGGCCATTTCAATAGCAGTACGCAATGTTAAATCACTTTTCATCTGCAGTTTTTGTGACACCTGCTTATCTCTGATTCCAATTACTAAGCGATCACGCATCTGCTCTTCTTTTTGTGCACCAAAATCACAGTTTTCAGCTAGCTCGTAAAGCTGCCTGACAAATGCTTCCACGCGTTCACCGGGAAGTTGTACTCTTGAGTGAAACTTGGCACGCTCATAAATGACGTTGCGTTTCGGAATGAAATGTTCGTCAAATTTGGCCATCACCACTGAATATCTGTCGTTGTCTCCATCATTTGCGAATGTAAACGATCTGTAAATATGCTCTGCCTCCGCTCCCATTGAATAAATCAGGGCGTTTACCTGCACATCTTCCTCCTTTTCTGTAAGCAGTGAAGCGACTCGATATCTGGCAAACCTCTGTTTCCAGTCCGGCCACGCTTCTGGCTTGGAAAAGTCAAACTGCTCCGGCGGAGTGAACATTGCCATGGCGACGCACACTTCAGATCTCGCAACAACTTTATGAGTTCGTCTTCTACTCCGTTCGAGTCTCTGCTTCTGACACCATGTAGCGTTAGTCACCGATTAACTACGCAAGTCGTTATATTCTGGTTTAACAGCGCACAGCTCTTTTATTGAACACGAGCACAAACACACTAGCCGATAGCTTCTTGTTTCACAGCAATTCCCAGAACTCCCCTCGTCTGCGCACATGCGCAGTAAACAGCAAACACGTCTTAGACATTACACATGACACACACCAAGCCGAACGGGTATAGACGAAAACCAACTGTGTTTTCACCTCTTGTCGGCTCACAACTGGACCAAAAAGCTGCCCGTGAACATAACAAACAGTGCGTGTTTTGCACCTGGCAAGAGAACATGTCGTTTGGCAAAACTGAAACTTTCAGTGCACGTGCAAAGTGTAAACAAAGCAGCGTTTGGTACCATTATTACAGTAGTTATCACTCACCATGGAGGGATTCGCTCCTGCAAATATGTCTGATTATCCAATAAATCATATTGTTTTTCAAATATTTGTGAAATGTAGCCAAATTTCAGCCAGCCTCGTTGTGTTCTTCTTAATGTGAATTGTTTACTTGCTACGTCAGTTCACTATGTCACACTCGCGCTCTGATTTGTTGCTGAATAGCCAATCAAAGTGCTCTCTTCAGCTGACAGTCCAAACACGGTAAAGTCACTCTAGTCTAGATCAACGGCAACCCATTTTGTGAATGGCTTAAAAGTATATGTAAATCTTTTAGAACAATCACAAAACAAAAAAGCACTAAAAAATGTAATGCTCTGAAAACATTTAATTTCATGTAAATGTAATTTTACTTTATATATATATATATATATATATATATATATATATATATATATATATATATATATATATATATATATATATATATATATATATATATATATATATATATATATATATATATTCTCTTTCAGAAACTATGTGAAATGTAATACCTCATGTTCCTGTGGCATTGGGTTAATAATAATAAAAAAAAAGGATACGCAGCCGGCCAGAGGCACATTAATAGCAGCATTTTTAAATGACACTGTGACGGTTGGGTTTAGGGTTGGAGTGGGGATAGGCATTAAAAAATACAATTTATTGGGTAATTTAATAGATAACATAAATAATACTCGGTACAACTACTTTTTTACAGTGCTGTGATGGTTGGGTTTAGGGTTGGGGTGGGGGTAGATGTTAACAAAATACAATAAATGGGAAATTTAATAAGTAATATAAATAATTCTCATTAAATTCCGGCTGCAACCATATCTGATCTAGCAACAACTGCCCAACACCAATTCTACATGCTGAATCGGGCCAATGCGATCAGCCATTAACCCGACAAGTGCCGACATTTGAAACGATGACCAACGAATCAATCTTGCATTATTAGGGTAAATGATTGATTGATAAATTAACTGATTGATAACTGCAATGTTAATCAGTCATGGGAATTTGTTGAAATCCCTAGTGCTCATATTAGACTGCTTTATTACATTCAAGAATTCATAAAAATTGCAATGCTTTGGATCAGAATAGTCACTGAAACAATTTCACCTTTATTGCTGAACTCTCTATTGCATTTGTCATATGACAAATGCCTTTTGATATTGCCTTTCCAATAAAAAAAAAAGTCTAAAAAAGTGTGATTTAACAATATATCATATCATGGCTCTCCAGGGTTAGTGAACTTTGCTGGGACAGTGTTTTAGATGAAATGTCAGATACATCATTATCTCTTATTTTGACGTCATGTATCAGCCATCCATTTGCCCAGGGAATCTGATCTGTGACATTAGAAAATGTAATCATCCACCCGTCTCCCTGTGCATTTCATAAATATGCATTCTCAAGGTTGGTAATGCTCAGTGAATTATTTTGAGAGCGCAGAGCCTTTGTGGATGCATATGCAGCACTAACGGCATTAACCTACTTTTAGATCCCCAGTTTTATGCACTTAGAGCTTCTGATGTTTTCATTGTTTATTTCATCACAGAAAAGAGGAATTCTTTCCGTTTTATTTGCGTTTTGCTTTTAGCCGGGATGCGGTTTATCTGTCAGCTACTGCTGAGTAAGCTATGCTGCATCAACAACACATGAGAATGCAGAAACTGTGTTTTACTAGGTAGGGGTTTTAAAGGAATAGTTCACCCAAAAGTAAGATTTCTGTTATTATTTATTTACCATGTTGTTCCAAGCCCGTGAAAATGCAGTGAAAGCAACATAGAGGTTCCCTTTACACCTGGCATTAAGATGCATTTTGGCTAATCCGATCACAAGAGGACAATGCTAAATATAGGTGCAAATGTGGTGCAAAACTTTCAACCGTGAACATGTTAACATTCACAATTTGTTCAAACAGCCTCAAGTTAATCTACTCTCCAGCAACTGACCTAACATTGTAATGGGATGAGTTTTAAGAAAAGGTATTCATACTTTGATTTGTGCCAAATCACACAGAATATAATTGAAATCATAAATGTCATCCACATCCTTTTATTTACTGCAAATTAAGTGATTCACTTTTTCTTTTCAAAAGCAACACATATGTACCCAATTAACCCATATATTTTAGTAAATTTAATTTACATTTTACCATCTTAAAGGGATAGTTCATTTAAAAAAAACACTGCTAATGCAATTTTTTAGGTGAATTATCCCTTTAAGTGGAAATATTAGTACTTAAAAGTGCCATATACTGCATTGATTCAACAAGTCAAATTGTTTTCTGATATCTACATAGTTGGTGGCTTAGGTGAGTTCAGCAATTCTCCAGTAATTCTTCAGTAATGACATGATGTGCAGGTCCGGCTGACATAGAACGTGACCTAAAGTACAGTAAATGTTGAAGGTGTGCTAATGAATACTCCCAAGAGCAACGTAACAGTCTGTATGGTGTTCCGATAGACCTGTTGTTCACCAGGTTTTTACATTTGCACAATTTACACAAAAATGAGGAAATGATGTTTCAGCCGATTCGAATGTTATCACTTGATTGAATGGGCGTTATCAGGGGTTCTCAGCTGATAGATATGGGCCAGTAGGGGCCTTCTGCACAGTAGGCTCAGAAGGCTGTTATCATCCATCCACATGATTAATCAACTATAGATCACATACCGCTGCGGCCGGAAATTAACCAGAATTATTTATATTATTTATTAAATTTCCCATTAATTGATTTTCATTAACTTCTACCCAAACCCCAACCCTATAACCAACCGTCACGGTAATGTATAAACAAATCTGGATCTGGAGTCATCTCTATTAGTATAGCTGATTAACCATGTGGATGGATGATAACAGCCTTCTGAGCCTACCAGTAGGTGGAGAAGGCCCCTACTGGCCCACATCTATCAGCTGATAACCACTGATAATGCCCATTCAATCAAGTGATAACATTCGAAGCGGGTGGATGTTTGAGGCTCACTGTGTGGTCACTTCCACGTACCAAACTTGTATTTGATTATAACTAGGCATACACAAATTGCCTTTATAGAGCACCATTAAAAAGGGGTTTTCATACCAGTAGTTACAAGAACTCAGCCATAGGAACTAGTTACCAGGCCTGGTTCCCTAAGAACTAATCTCCCCCTGAACTATTATCCTGGCTTTATTTTGTAGGACTTTAGAGAAGTAACACTAACCAACCAGCAGCGACAGTTGAACTCAGAATTATTAGCCCCCCTTTGGATTTTTTTTTCTTTTTTAAATATTTTCCAAATGATGTTTAACAGAGCAAGGAAATGTTCACAGTATGTCTGATAATGATTTTTCTTCGTGAGAAAGTCTTGTTTTATTTTGGCTAGAATAAAAGCAGTTTTTATTTTTAAAAACCCCATTCCGTTTAAGGTCAATATTATTAGCCCCTTTAAGCTATATATTTTTTCGATAGTCTACAGAACAAACCATCATTATACAATAACTTGCCTAATTACACTAACCTGCCTAGTTAACTTTATTAAGCCAGTTAAGCCTTTAAATGTCACTTTAGGTTGCATAGAAATGTCTTGAAAAATATCTAGTCAAATATTATTTACTGTCATCATGGTAAGGATAAAATAAATCAGCTATTAGAAATGAGTTAATAAAACTATTATGTTTAGAAATGTGTTGAAAAAATCATTCTCCGTTAAACAGAAATTGGGGAAAAAATAAACAGGGGGCTAATAATTCTGACTTCAACTGTACATTGAATTCTGCATTCAACAAAATCACCAACTGGAGGATGGAGGACATCATAAACAAAAGCTGTGTTTTCATCGTGTATTGTGTGTTTTGTGAAACTGGACCAAATCACCAATGATAATGTTAAGTAGTGCTACATAAATTCACAGCAGAAAAAAAGTAACCTTTCTTAGCTGAATGTGCATGTGCGTGTGAATGTGAATGTGAATGTGAATCTTGTAATACTTTAAAATACTGTGACTGTGTTTTATATGACATGCATCTGCCCTATCAGCCTACACTAATGGCATTTCAGTTCATATTGTGCTGGATTAGACTCTTTTCAGAAGTATAGCAGCTAATATAGTTTTACAGTCACTAAAACAATATATTCCAACGCAATCTCACAGCAATTCGTAACTTTTTGATTTAGCGGCTAATTCGTATGAATTTGTACGATCTAATTAGTACAATTTGCTCATCACCCTATGGCAGTTGGGTTTAGGGGTGGGTTGAGTGCCATGCCTCCTTTTTAAAATCGTACATTTTCGTACGACTGAACTTATAAGAATTAACCACTAAACTGACAAAATGTAAAATACTTACGTGAGATCAGGCTGATATAGTCACTAGAACAAAAAACGAAACTACACCAAAAAGCGGATACTTCAATTATGAGTTCTAGGAACCAAAGCAAAGGCTATTTCTAGGTGTAAACCTCCAATGATACATGTTAGTACTTTTGGAAAGAGTACCATCTTTATGATAGCTTTTGCAATTGTTTCTTAGTGTGCATCAAACTGAATCAACTGATTAAAAGAATCAACTTAAACAAAGAAGAATTTGTGAAACTCATGCTTTGAAATAACAACAGGGTGAGTCAATACTGTCAGAAAATTCATTTCTGGGTGCACTATCCCTTTAATAGGGCTGATAACACTGAACAATGGGTATTTTGATACATAGGCACCTAGGCTGTTATTGGCAGCTGCTGAGGCCAAAATCAATAGGGAATCGACTTGAACATTCTTGTACATCACTATAACCGGACTGTGCGCTGTTCATTACAGCGTTAGATGAGATGGTGAAAAACCAGATGAATGAATAAAAAGTCAGATCTTCCAGCTAGCAAAGGAAACGTGCTCCTACTTACAAAATACCTTTAATTTGTTGTAAATACATAGAACTAAGTCACTTATAAAGTGCAGGTAAGATTGCAGTGATATACAGAAATGGGAAAAAAAAGAAAACAAAATTTTATTTCACAACTTCTGATTCACCTCTGCACTTTACAATTCAATTATAAAAAGAACTACATATATGAAAATAGCACAAGAAATAGAAATGAGTTCATAGACAGGGCAAAAACTCACATAAACCCTCTATTATCAAATCCAAATGACAACCCCACTGACAACACTGCACATTGTGAGCACTCACAAACCATAGAAACATGAAAGAAATACACACCAAATTGTCATTGTAAATACAAAGCAATAATCTACAATGAAAGGTTGGGTGTTAATGCGAAAAAGAAATGTGCCTGCATGTGACAAGGGCAAAATATATATTTTTAGTAAGCGATATCACTATTAGTACAGTTGTGATATTTTCCCACCCAAAACAGTACAGGCCGCTGACATTATGTAGATTGCTACTGATCTGACCACTTTAAACAAAAGAGTTTCCGACGCTTTCATAAATGAGGAATTATGGTGGAATATCCTGTACTGTAGTGCATAAACAAATCCTAAAATTATTGAGCAAGATGAATAATACAAACGGGGGAGCCATCTTTACAGCAGATCAGTGAATGGGTTTTCTTTGGCATTCAGCCTTTAACGGACGACCTGCAATTTGAAGGTTTTAATAATCATACTGCATGTAAATTTCAAGGATGTAAAAGAGATTAAGGACAAAAAAAATGACTGCTTTTGAACCAGATTTATCCGGTCTGCCCGGAATGTGGGAAGGATGGAGTTTGAGTGTTCAGTGAATGCATGTTATATATCATTAAGGATAGCATATCCACCCTCTAAAAGGTCACTTGAATGTAGAAATCTTTTGCAGGAAAACAAAACAAAAACAACTCAACATTATATTTGTTGCACTGAAAAGAACCCCTGACTTAAATGAATAAGGCCCAATCTCAATTCAATTTTGTACTTCTACCCCTTCCCCTTGGCCCTTGAAACAGAGTGGGAAGGGAAAGGGCTTCAAAATTGACCCCTAAGAAACGGGACACCACTACAAAACCTGCACGTCATCATATGTCATCGCGATTGCTTGCTTCATATAAGATTTTGTATGTGTGAATTTGTTCAGAAATTTTGGTTTGACTTGTAACATTATTTAAACACCCCTCCTACCTTTGCACAATCTTTCAGTTTAAAATAAATGATTTGTTATTACTCAGAATCTGCACATAAATCTAAAGAATTTATCCTCAGTTTTTTAATCTTGTTTGGAACTTTTTTTATAGATACATAAACAAAAATGCATGGCTTCTATCCCTACTTTTCAATATTTTCTGATTGAAGTTGACTCACTGCTCAAATCTTTCCATATGTGTAGCAACAAAAAATGTGTCAGACTTTTGGTACTATAAAACTGTTGTCTATTTACTCTGATTTGACTTAGATAGCTTTCCTGTAATGCTCTTCATTTATTTACTTTCATATTTTTTTATACAATTGTAATTTACTTCCCCCTTTCTTTGTTTTGTTAGTCTTTTTTCTTTCTGCAGTTAATGTAGCTTGTATTTTCCCTGTTTTGTATCTCTCCTACATTGATCTCCTGATTGTGGCTGTATATTTTCATTCATAAAAAAAAAAAAAAAAAAAAAAGATTGACGATGTCAACCAGTTGTTATTCCAGTTGCGTTATTTTTAAGTATTTATCTTTAGGAAATCACTGAAGGCATATATCATGTTATCATAACAATATAATGTGGCAATAAGATCGTAACTTTACTGTGCATTTACTCCGTGGCCATATTTATCTACATTGTAAAACCCAACAGTCAACTTTATAAAATGAAATAAGTGTACTTAACTCAAAATTGACTGAAAGTTAATTCTGCTCATTTGAAAACAGTTTTGAACCCAGTGTTGAAGGTAATGAGTTAATTAAATACCTTATTAGTTCAACCTTAAATGGAGTAAGTTCACAGTACTCGTATAGATTAGTTTATTTTTTAACCCAAATGGTTTGTTGCAATCGGTTTCCTCAAAAGGTTTGAGTTGTCTTAACTCATTGAGTTTTACAGTACTTGGTTTGAGTTCTCTTCATTTATTGGGTTTAACTGTGCTCAAATTGCTTTGTTTACTCAAATGGAATAAGTTCACAGTACTCATTAGTATTAGTTTTTGAACTTAAATGGTTTGTTGCAATCAGTTTCCTCATATGGTTTGAGTTACCTTAACTTTTTGGGTTTTACAGTGTATGTAAACACACAAAAACAATGTTTCCATTACACCAGACATTGTGAAAAGGTCATTCCCAGCAACTAGACTTTTCTGACAGGGTATTCAAGTGTCATCGAGTGACAAAATGTTGTGGAATGACTATACAGGAGTTGTTGTTATGGATTATAGATAGCAAAATTTGACAGTTTTTTTAAATTGTTTTCTTTTAAAGCATGATGGTAAAACACGATCGCGGTTATGAATGTATTAAAACATAAGCTTGTTTATTGTAAAAATTTGCAATAATGACAAAAAAATACAAATTTGTCCATCTTCTGACTTCCGTGTGCAGCCATTTTGCCGTTTTTGATGGTGTATTCTGGCCAATTTTCTTACCCCTTGGTTTCGAGTGTGGTCCTGAAAAATCTTTGTTTCAAGGGCTAGCTAGCCCTTCCCCTTAGCCCTACGCCTCAAGCTAAAGAGAATTGGGACAAGGGGTAAGGGAAAGGGCTAGATAGCCCTCGAAACAGAGATTTTTCAGGACCACACTTGAAACCAAGGGGTAAGAAAATTGCCCAGAATACACCATCTACAACGGCAGCATGGCTGCACATGGAAGTAAGGAGCTCCACAAATTAGTATTTTTGTCATTATTATGAATTTTTACAACAAACAAGCACATGTTTTAATATATTCATAACCGCATTCATGTTTTACCGTCATGCTTTAAAAAAAATTCTAAAATAAAAACCACTAAATTTCGCGATCTATAATCCCTTATAAAAACCCTTGTATAGCAGTCCCACTACATTCTGTCACTCGATGACACTCGAATACCCTGTCAGAAAAGTCTAGTGTCTGGGAATGACCTTTTTACATTGTCTGGATTAGTGTTAATGTTGTTTTCGTGTGATTACATACATGAATATGGCCATGGTGTAAATGCACAGTACAGTTACGAGTTTTTTGCCACATTATATTGTTATGATAAAATAATATATGCCTTTAGTGATTTCCTGAAGATAAATACCCACAAATAACACAACTGGAATAACTACAGCAGTCGCCATCATCAATCTCATGAAGCAAGAGATCGCGATGACATATGATGAAGTGTGCAGGTGCTGTAGTGGTGTCTCGTTTCTCAGGGGAAAATTTTGAAGCCCTTCCTCTTCACACTGTTTCAAGGGCCAAGGGGTAGGGGTACAAAAATAGAATTGGGATTGGGCCTAAGTATGATATCCAGTAGTCTGACAAAATGTGACCAAATACACTTGAAATACATTAAGAGCTAATGCACAATTTCTATTTCCTTCCTCGGAGCACTTCGTCATTGGAATTAATGTCATTATTAGGCCACTATAAAAAGCAGTGTAATTGGATTTAATTCCAGCATATGGCTTTAGGTAACTAACATGAACTTTTGGCAAAGTCAGATTTGTCTGGGTTTGAAGAGCAAAAAAAAAAAAAGGCTGCTCTCGAACGATGGTTGAACTGCAACGATGGTCAGTTTGAAGCTCTAGCACCACTATAAATAAACAGCTAATAATTATTGTACGTCAAACTGAATTTAACAGCTGCAATAACAACATGTTGAAGCACTCACAGGTTATCATCAAACAAAGTGGATTGACACCTTCAAGAAGCCACAACGAAGAAAAAAAAAGGTCACTACTTACAGTAGCATCATGAAATGCAAGAGGAGAATCGGCTTGGCAGCAATTCACAGCACATTTCTGGTTATTCAGAACATAGCGAGACAATCTTTGAAAAGATCACCTTACATGTGTACACGATAAAGATAGGATCAAATAAAAACGTGACTTCAAAGATTAAAGTTACACAAAGTCCACAATGACGGGTGGAAAATGATTTGATTGATTAAATGCTGATACCTTCTGAAGGGTCAGATGGAAAAATGTTCCATTGAAAAGAAAGAAACAAATGCTACAATCAGTGAGGAGGAAAATAACAACAATATTGCCTCTGGTGTGCATCACACGCATTAACATATTACCTATGAGACAATAATGATAATGAAGATCACGACTACAAAATAATTAATCAAGAAAAAAAAAAGCTTAAGATTGCCTCAGAATGTTTTCAGCTAGTGTGAATCCTTTGGTAATGACTATAATTTGAAGTAGATACCTTATATTAATCCATTTGTCTTTCTCTAATGGATCATCTCACAGCATCTCTGTGCAGGTGACCCTAAGGCAACACAGTAACAACTCTTATTGTGAATTACAGTTCGTTAATGAGCACAGTGATTATGTAGGGTTTAAAACTGCAGTGTGCTGAAAATTGCTTGGTAACACTTTACAATGCATTTCAATTCTCTTACGTAAGCTAATGCATTAGGTAGCATGAAATAACAATAAACAATACACTTACAGCATTTATGAATTAAAGTCCGTGCTCATTTAAACACCCCAATTCATTCAATTCATATTATTGAACACAAATCAACAGTGACCATCGGTATGATAATAAAATGACATTAACCTAAATTAATAAAGGCAGTTTGAATGTTGTTCATTGTTACTTCATTTATGCACGTGAAAAAAAAAATTGTAAAGTGTTATTGATTGTTTTGATTCCGAGTATTAATTTGACACTTCCTTTTATCAGTAAATGGATAGTTCACTCAAAAATAAATGTCATTATTTACTCACCCTTGTTTCACCACAGACCTTCATGTGTCACATTAAAAGCCAGTAAAGTGGACAACTACACTCACTGGCCACTTTATTAAGTACACCTTTAAGTACCCCCTTTTGCCTTCAGAACTGCCTTAATCCTCCGTGGCATAGATTCAACAAGGGACTGGAAATATTCCTCAGAGATTTTGGTCCATACACTCTCAGAAACAAAGGTACGCGAGCTGTCACTGGGGTGGTACCTTTTCAAAAGGTATAAATTTATACCTTAAAGATCCATATTAATACCTCAAATGTACACATTAGTACCTAAAAAGTACAAAAGTGTTCCTCTTAAAATTTTTAGGTACTAATCTATACTTTTGAGGTACCAATATGAACCCTTTAGGTACAAATGTGTACCTTTTGAAAAGGTACCACCCCAATGACAGCTCGCGTACCTTTATTTCTGAGGGTGTATTGACATGATAGCATCACGCAGTTGCTGCTGATTTGTTGGCTGCACGTCCATGATGCAAATCTCCCATTCCACCACATCCCAAAGGTGCTCTATTAGATTGAGATCTGGTGACTGTGGAGGCCATTTGAGTACAGTGAACTCATTGTCATGTTCAAGAAACCAGTCTGAGATGATCCGCGCCTTAAGACATGACGCGTTATCGAGCTGGAAGTAGTCATCAGAAGATGGGTACACTGTGGTCATAAAGGAATGGACAAGGTCAGCAACAATAATCAAGTAGGCTGTGGTGTTGCCACGATGCTCAATAGGTACTATTGACCCCAAAATGTGGCAAGAAAATATCCCCCAAACCATTACACCACCACCAGCCTAAACCATTGCTACAAGGCAGGATGGATCCATGCTTTCATGTTGTTGATGCCAAATTCTGACCCTACCATCCGAATGTTGCAGCAGAAATCGAGACTCATCAGACCAGGGAACGTTTTCTAATCTTCTATTGTCCAATTTTGGTGAGCCTGTGTGAATTGTATCCTCAGTTTCCTGTTCTTAGGTGACAGGAGTGGCACCCGGTGTGGTCTTCTGCTGCTGTAGCCCATCCGCATTCAGAGATGCTCTTCTGCATACCTCGGTTGTAACGAGTGGTTACTTGAGTTACTGTTGCCTTTCTATCAACTCGAACCAGTCTGGCCATTCTCCTCTGACCTCTGGCATCAACAAGGCATTTGTGCCCACAGAACTGCCACTTACTGGATATTTTCTCTTTTTCTGACCATTCTCTGTAAACCCTAGATATGGTTGTGGGTGAAAATCCCAGTAGATCAGCAGTTTCTGAAATACTCAGACCAGCCCATCTGGCACCAACATCCATGCCACGTTCAAAGTCACTTAAATCACCTTTCTTCCCCATTCTAATACTTAAGTTGAACTGCTGCAGATCGTCTTGACCATGTCTACATGCCTAAATGCATTAAGTTGCTGCCATGTGATTGGCTGATTAGAAATTTTCGTTAACGAGCAGTTGGACATGTGTACCTAATAAAGTGGCCGGTACGGTACAGTATGTTGATCCTAAAAACATTCCAATCTGCCAATCAGAATTAAGTTTATGTTTACAGTTTATGTTAAGTTTAGGACTATGTACTTCTACAGATTGTTATCCAAATATTTTTCCCCTCTGATTTTAGAAATAATTTAAACATAGGGTTGGGTTTGGGGAATAGGTATGGATTAAGTTTTTGAACAAAAATTATGTTCCAGGATCAAAATCGATGCTAATCACACCCACCTGGATGTTTTCTGTAAGTCTTGCATACATAAATCAAATAATTAAATAAATGAGTCCTTCCCCCCATACAGAGGTTATGGTTGGCCCATTTACAGTATTAAATTTAATTCATCTTTATTTCTATAGCGCTTTCACAATGTAGATTGTGTCAAAGCAGCTTAACATAGAAGTTCAAGTAAATTGAAACGGTCAGTCCAGTTTTCAGACTGAAGTTCAGTTTAGTTCAGTTCAGTGTGGTTTAGTATGATGGTGAATACAGTATGATAAAATCTTAATTTTAAATGAACTATCCAATGTATGCAAGCTGCAAGTGCCAAATGTATTGCCATATCATATTATGGGGCTGTAGATGCAAGTCCAAGACAGGATAATAAAATCTGTAAATAATTATATAATCAAAGTTCCAGAAACACTCACTTTCCTTGATTTCCTTTGGCTGGTGTTGATTTAGCCTTTTTTTGGTGTAGACATGGATAGCTGTGCCAACTCTGGCTGAACTGAAAAGTGAGAGTCTATGGAACTTAAAATCCATTCTACGCATGCACTTTTTAACCAATAGACTGATATAATATTCATTTCAAAATAAAATATAATCTACTATATAATATATTACTTTGATCTTTACTTACCTTCTTTTGTGTGTAAAATTGTGCTATAAAAATCTAGAAATATATGCGAACTTTTGCAATCTACCTACTAATTAAATTCCAAATATTACAAAATGGATCTACTCTCTCGCCGTTATTGTGCTGATTCAGGGTAGATATTAATACTATCATATGTAACATGCAGCGACAATGGGTTCTGACATGTTAAATGTATTAAAATAATGGGTGACTATAACTAAAACTTGAATAAATCCAAAAGAAAACCATCAGCGCTCAGTCAAGACCAGAAGATGCTCCTGCCATCATTTCTAAGATTTCTCTGCCTGATGGCTTCTCCTCCAGTTGAAGGCACTATAGATGGCTCTGAAAGCTCTGCTTACATGAAAGCCAGTCTGGTTTTGACTGATGGCTGGATGACATGTTCCCATTCATGTGAACGATCTACCAGGATTGTAAGAAACACCAAAAGTCAGGGGGTCACATGCTATGCAAGGCATTTTTTTACTTATGTTGTCTTGGCCTAAGGTTTTTTCGCACCTTGACTTCTTACAGTTGTTCTCTCAGCCATAAAAAGGACGAGATTGTGTGAGAGGAACAATGTGAATCTTTTTTTTTTCCCTGGTACCTGAAGAACAAAAGGCAAAGATCTCTGCCAGAGAATTGCAACCACTTAAAGAGCTTGTAGCAAAATCCATCCTGACCATATAAAAACAGCCTGGTTTTAAGGGTTTTGATTTATCTGCTGTAGCTTTCGGTTTCTGTGGTCTCATTTGTCACTTTCGTCTTCTACAGGAGAAGTCCTCGAATCACCACAGCTCAACTTTGATAACCAGTATCCGCTCTTTTGTTTTAAAACATACCTTGAAAAGTCCTGGTTTAGTCCATGCTTCGTTTCTGCTCTGACAGAACCAAAAGTCAAGTCTGTTGCTTCGTGAGGTGTGTGGGAATGCTAAAGATACAGGTAGCCTACCCAGTAGACAACATTGAACAATAGGAAAGAGGTGGGAAAGAAGACACGAGAGTATGCATCGAGTTCCAGGATGTCTATATGCACGCGGCCCTTTCGCCACGCTCCATCTTTGCACTCCTCGTAGCAGCAGAAGAAACTCTGGCAGTCTTTTCCATCCAGGCACTCATAAACACAGGCATCGTCAAACTCCTGCCAGTACATGGAGTTGTTAAGAGTGATAACAGTGGGAGGAGGACCCACGTCCAGTACCGAGTAGTTCTGTAGGACAAAAACAACATCCTGTTAGAATCTGAAGGACTCATTTTTTCAATATGCAAAAAGAAAACATTAAATATGCAAATAAGCAGTTGAGTAGAAGTACAGATATGCTAAAAATATTACTCCACTAAAAGTTTTAAGTTTTAAATATAAAACATATACAGTTCCAATTATATTTGAGTTCTACTCTATCCTCCTCTGATGATAACCCTTGCATTAGTTACTCTAAAAATCTATCTTGTCCGTCCATTTGTCTGTCTTTGTTTGTCTACACCAGAGATGCCCAAAGTTGGCCCATTGTAACCTCTGATTTGGCCCACCATCCTATCTAAGAAGAGAGAGGAATAATGATAGAGAGGGTTGGGGGTTTATTGCTAAGCTACAAATAAGCAAACTGAAATTAAAAGTTTCAAATAAATGTTGTAAATGAATCTAAAATGTAAATACTAGGGCTGCACGATATTGGAAAAATTACACATTGCGTATTTTTTTATTCTGCAATATATACTGTGATATGAATACAATTTCACTAGATGAGTTGAATAAATGCTTGTAAATAATCTATAATATTAGATTGATTGGGAAGATTCTGTTGTGGAGGGCATAAAATATAATAATCTACAACCATAGATAAATTTAATAAAGAAAAATATGCTAATTAAATAAAGAATGTTTTACTGTTTTCGGAAGGGTCTGAATGTATTCATGAATAAAGAAATTGAATAATTAAATGTAAAATAATACTGCATAGTCTTCATTTTATAAACAATTCCATAAAATGATTCTCTATTAATTTTTCAAAGTTACAAACGGTACAATTTTCTTATGCCTGAATGCTTTTAAAACCCTCACACAGTCACAAGCCTCAAAAATCACTTGCGAAATGATGAATTATAATCCAGGCTCAACATTGCATATACTTGCGATGTGACTATTGTGAATGATCATATTGCGATATCAATGCTGAAACGATATATAAACGACTGTCACTTGACAAATAGAGGACTACAAAAAAGATATCAGCGAGCAAATTAAGCAAAAACTACTGTAACTCCATTCTGTTATAAATGAGATTTTGTTTTTGTTTTTACTGTAATAAGTTCATTATAAAATGAAAACAAAAAAATTTACTGTATTAGTTAATATGAAGCAATGTTTTCTAGTTTTTTTTTTTTTTTAAATATTATTAAATAAATTAGGAAATTACTCATGGCAACTATAATTACCTTCGGTCCACTAGCCTCAAAAGTTTAGTTTTATAAGCCCTTCATAAGAAAATGTTTGGGCCCCCCTGGTCTGCACACACAGAGACACACAATTGGTTCTTCTGCAGCTCTTTGTGAAAGTTCAGTGGTTCTTTGTGTCTTATAGGGCTTAAGTTATATACTGTATAGCGCCAGTATTAGTTCATTAGTTGTTCTTTGTGGTGGGTAAATTGCTACATATAACCATCTTTAAAGATATAGGTGCTATGTAGCACTTAAAATGGTTTCCCTATGATTGCAAGGCAAACAGCTACTTTTAGTTCAAGTCAGTTCAATTCATGTTTATTTCTATAGCGATTTTACAATATATATTGTGTCAACTCAACATAGAAGTTCTAGAAAATTTTAACTGTGTCAGTCCAGTTTTCAGAGTTCAAGTTCAGTTTAGTTTAGTTCAGTGTGGTTTAATTTTCATTGCTGAAAGTCCAAACAATGAAGAGCAAATCCATCGATGCACAGCTCCACAAGTCCCAGTTAGTTAGTGATATTTAGCCCCAGTTTTTAGAGTGTACTGTATATGAATTTATTTTAAATTTTTGATCTAACACTAACAATCTCTTTTCTATTCTATTTTTTCTACCTTACAAGGCTTCAATCCTCTAAAAATATTTTAAATTAAATATACTAGCCTATTTTATGCATATAAAAAAAATCAACCAAACCAATCACTGCCTTGCATCTCTGGTCAATTTCTAAAAGTTTTCTACAACAATAATCCAACTATCCCACAAAATGAAAGCAAATAAACAAAATACATCACTGATTATGAGTGATTGTATTTGCATTTTGTATGCACTGTACACAATACATGACCCAAAAGAAAGACAGAAGTGTATGCTCATGCATCTAATCTTTGCCATAAGCAAAATAAAGCCTTCACAGGGAGCTGTCATTCAAGTCATAAGATCATGGTGGCTTCTAAGAGATTCCACTCACTTGAACTAACAGTGTTTTCTCTGGTGGGCAAGGCAAGTGTGGCATCAGTCTCTCACAGGCAGGTACAGCGACCTCAAAATCTGAGCGTGGCTGTCTAAATCCTTCCTCTAAACCCTTTAGACCACACAGCCAAAACTCTCCAGCAATATTCTGACACTTATTCCCAGTTATTCTTCTCATTACTGTGACAACTAGCAAAGCATGGTAATTAAGCTGGCGAAAGATAATCTATGTGAGATCACCTACAGTATAGGGTGATATTTGTTTTGTGTAAAATTGCTATGGTAATTATCCATGCTTCGGAGAAGAAATAAGATCTAATCAAAAAGAGTGATTGTCGAGAGTGGGGAAATTTCAACAGAGACACAATGAATAAAAAAGTAAGATGTGCTTGCTCAACCATAATTTAGCATCGCATTATACAACTAAATCAGCCTAATGAAATCCTATTTCCATAGCATCCTAAGAAATCGCTTTTATCAAATACATAAGGAAAAAGAACTTCTGCCTGTATGTACTGGAGTAAGAGCCTATCACTATATTTCTTTACCAAAGTATAACACTTGTAGACTTGTAGCATAGACATTACATAGGCATTATATAGTGTAAAATTAATGATGTAAT
This sequence comes from Danio kyathit, assembly GCA_903798195.1. Taxonomy (NCBI): domain Eukaryota; kingdom Metazoa; phylum Chordata; class Actinopteri; order Cypriniformes; family Danionidae; genus Danio; species Danio kyathit. The sequence continues at coordinate 46,557,494 of LR812524.1, forward strand.
GACTTACCTGACATATTCAACCCAGGCTCATTATTGAAACATACCCCTATATACATTTCTGGAGATCGTGAAATACGTGCCAATAGGTATGTTTCTTTGCAGTTTTTGTTTTCGCTAACTCACCAGAGGCCGCTGTGTATGCTTTTTCAGATCTTAAATTTCTCTCACGAGTGCCATTCGCACCTGCTGTTCTTGCGTAAATCCACCAGAGGTCGCTGTCGACTGATTGACTGACTGAAATATCCACCCCGAAATCCCCTTCCCTAAACCCAACCGATAGTGTTTTTTTTAAAAGCACCGACTGACCCATCCACCCCCTTCCCTAAACCCAACCGACAGTGTTTTCAAAAGCAATCCAAAAAAAAAAAGACCTTGCCTATTATTTACCACTTTTTCAGATCTTACCAGATTCTCACCCTGTTATTTACTTGTTTATTTATTTATTATGTTCTTCACCGGACTTGAACCCTGTCGTCAACTCCTCTCTGCGTTTCAAGCCGTCTACATGGAGTTAAGCAGTCAACTGGTAGCGTGAAAATAAACAAAAGCCGTCTGCGGCGTCATACTGCACCGTATGGTTTGTTTTAAAGACGAAATGCAGCCATACGCAGCTCTGGCTACATAATTCACGCTCTCCAGAAATGTATACAGAGGTACGTTTTTACAATGAGCCTGTGTTGATATTAATACCAGATAACTTGATTCAGACTGGTCAATCGTTGCTGTATATACAGTAAATATGCACTATGTGTAAAACTTTAAGCAGCACATATGCTTTACAACATTGAATATAATAAATACATTTTGAGAAAAAAAAAAATCTATACTGTATATGAAGAGTTTAGATGCAAAACCCTCTAAATCCATCAGACCTCTTTTCTTGTAAATGAGCATTTTCTATCAGGCTCCTCTGATTAGGTTCAGAAGTTTCATTTGTAATGATAAGGTTATTAGCTAGTAAATAAAATACCTTTTTTTCAGAAATGTCAAACATACAATTATCGTATAGTTTTATATATTATATTTATCTTTTAAAAAATAGCTTAAATTAGCAAATAAAACACACGGTAGGCCTACTGGGCAAAAAGGGGATACTCAAGGTCCTGGTCTCTTGTTTATCCTTATACAGTAGGCTACCATCCACATGGGATAAAAGAACTGCATCTTAACTCTGTCTTTTGTGAAACACAGTTGCCGTTTCGTTAAATCGGACTCATTCAAAGTAGCGCTGCTGCGCAAAAAAAAAAAAAAATTAAATGCATGCTACACTTCCGACTGTACATTGTGTTTTCTTTTTCTTATAATGCACAGACTTTTGAGGTAAGGGTGGTTTTCATTTGCCATTCACTGAGTCGGACAGCCGCATCCAGTTCATCAAACTCCGTCTTTTAAAAAATTGAAATCGAAAGCGAAATAAAACAGTCTCCTCAGAAAAGCCGTCATTAGCAGCGTGCTGCTACATTGAAAACATTTGATTCAATTCATGCCTTCTGATTGGTTCTCGAGGTATAGCGGCTTTTGCTGTCAAAGGCAAGTGGCGTTTAGAAGCTTTTGCCAACAAACTGTTATTTCTGAATGGGCTGAAGCTGGGATTTGGATGATTAGAAGCAAATCTATTTTTTGATGGTCTACTACGTGCCTAAAGCATTCACTCAATGTCTTTATCTCATTTTTAAAGATATATATAGGGATGCCCTTCCAGCTCCAACCCAATACTGGGAAACATCCATACACACTCATTCACACACATACATTACGGCCAATTTAGTTTATTCAATTCACCTATAGTGTGTGTCTTTAGATTGTGGGGGAAACCGGAGCACCTGGAGCAAACCCACGCGAACAACACAAGGAGAACATGCAAACTCAACACAGAAATGCCAACTGACCCAGCCGAGACTTGAACCAGCGACCTTCTTGCTGTGAGACAACAGTGCTAACCACGGAGCCACCATCTCGCCACATCATGTGAAATTGTAATTCTTTTTCAAATATTACCCTAATGCTGTTTAATGGAGAGTTTCTTCCCCACAAAACACATAATAGTTTAAATAACGTATTTCTAATCACAATTTTTTTTTGTCTTTACTATGTGGACACATAATATTTTACTGGTATTTTGCAAGATACAATAGTATTATTCAGCTTGAAGTGCAATTTAAACACTCGCTTAGTTTGGTAAGATAGTTTAATTAGACAAGTTCATTGTACAACAGTGTTTTTTTCTGTAGTAAATATAAAACAATTTAAAAGGAGGTAATAATATTGACCTCATTAAAAACGTATTGAAATAACACCTCCCTAAGAAGACAACTATAATAAAAATCATGCTTATAGTGAAAGAGTATTCATATTCTTTTTCTATTCTATAAAAAACACATGGAAAACACTAAAACTTGTTAAACTATTCTTTATTCTTTGTACTTTTTATAAATATATTTTTATAGTATTTTGCTATAACAATTAAAGACAATTAATGTTAATTACACAAACACACAAAGTAAAATGTATATCAAAGCTTTCATCAAAAACCCTTGGAAATACTGAGTTGTGATTTTTAGGTAATGATGCACATCCCTACTCTCTCAATCGAAACAAAAACACAAGCTGATTCAAAATTAAAAGGATTAACTCCTGAATACATCTAAAATTGGCCATGGAATATGTCAATATATATTTTTACATAATGAAATCTGATAAATATTCAGAATTTCATGATGTCCTTGTACCAGCAAGACAATAAAACCCTCATATATCATATCATGTGAACAGGATACACAGCTTTCTCCTAAAAGTAGAACTCAATCTCTGCAGCATAAAATCACTGATGCAGAACAAATGCTCACCGATCGTTTGGTCTTGTTGCAGGTTGGTCTGCGGGCGCTGTAGGAGTAATAATTGAGTGTGGCATACTCCATGAGAGCCGCGAAAACAAACAAGAAGCAGACAGTGACGAACAGGTCCATCGCTGTGACATACGAGACCCTGGGCAGCGATGTCCGAGCCACCGTGCTGAGAGTAGTCATGGTTAATACCGTTGTTATTCCTGCATAACCAGAAGAGAATATTAGACGGATGTTGCTGGTGACAAGGGAAATGTCTGCTAATGAAAAATATGAGCTAAATCATCTAATGCGTATGCTGACATTGTTAGCATGTGTAAAATGTAGTTTGATATCTCAGCTGAGTAGAAAACACTGTCATTTTTGGGCTCTAAGCAAATTATGCTGTGCTATTTCACTCTGCAGAGCTGATTAAACGCCATAAGACTCCATTGCTTTGGCTGTTATGAGGCAGGCATGACAATAATGTAACTTGTACATAATAACGTAAATGAATTAAGCTTATTGGAGAATTTTTTAGCAATATAATCTGAGTGTTTCAAATGGTTTCAGTCTTGCTTTAGTTTTATATCTGCCCTACTAATTTTTTTCTCATGCATTTCACCTATTCAAAGTGAGACAGTTAATGCAGGTCATTATATTATTAAAACCATTATCAATATACATCTTATACGCACCATTTTTAACCATTCAAAGTGAGACGTAATGCATGTCATTATATCACTATTATTAAAATGATACTAAGGGTGTTTTTATTTGATCAAAAAACAAAGACATGAATAATAATTATGTAAGAAATAATTGACGATGGCCTTCTGAATTATTAGTAAGATAATGCACCTCGAGTGTGCATTATTTTCTAATGCTTTCACGGAGGGAGTCAATTTGATCTCTTTTATTACAGTTACCACACTAAAGACGCTGTTCAGATGTTGCATTTAAAGAAATTCGTCAGAAATTTTGTCCTCAAACTCCTAATTTGTGTAGTACTAGTTCCTTAAACATCTTTTCCAAAGTTTTGATTTGATTTTCGACAGCGATAGGCTGCGAAGCAATTGAAATGATTCAGAATAGTGATATGTAACTGTAATGCAGTTAAGAGATGCCTGAAAGTAATTTAGCCTTGGGGTTGAATTAAGCATTCAACGGCCCTGCAGTACAGGTATATCTTCATTTATTTATGCTGCATCTTACTGTACCTCATAAGTGTAGGCCCAAATGGAATCTGCGCGCACAGAAATCCACAAATTTCCACGAATTTTTAGCCCATCATTGAGTCTATGTATTTACTTGTGTAAATGTGTGTACATTTCTATTTACTAGGTTTTTAAACTAATTTCACTAATATTATTGTGCAATAATAATATTAATATTAAAGTGTTCATATGATTTATTTACAATACAGTTTGTAAAGTAATATTTTCTGTCGTTTAGTAGATATATTATTTGATAGACTTGCATTGTTTGCCAAATAAGTGGATCTAATTGCATTTGCATTGTAAACATTAAATAAAAGTTAAATATGTATTTTTTTATTTCATATATATTAAGTTTTTAGTTATGATACTCCCAAAATCATTCCGCATAAATCCGTGTGGATTTTTTTTTTTACAACATTTTCTACAGAAATGGCAAAAAATGTCTGCAAATTCTGTCTGGCCCTATTCATAAGTAGATATTACTACACACACAATTCGCACTGACAAACAATTGCTAAATATATTATATATATATATATATATATATATATATATATATATATATATATATATATATATATATATATATATATATATATATATATATATTAAAAATTCAAGTCACATGGAAGTGCTTTGAATCTAACTACACTGTAAAAAATATCCATAAATTATTTTTCAATATTTTATGATTCATGCTTTTATTTTCCCCCTTTTATTTGTATTTGTGCTTTTGAATTGATTTAGGTGACCTTGGTCTTTCTTCCAACAACGTTTAACCATAAAAAGTTAGAAAAAGTGATATTTATGAATATTTTTAATAGTTTAAAGTAATATATTGTCTGGGTTGGGGTTGTATATTACAGTACAAACAACTGCCAGTACATTTTCTGTTATTTTACAAACTTTAACTTCAAAATACTAACATGTCAATAAAAGTCACTTTGTTAAACTGTAGAGTAGAATTTGAAACATCAAAAGTTGACAGAGCAGAGATTAACATCCCATAATGCAATTCACAACCGTAAATAAATAGAAAACGCTTATGAATCATGACATACGGAACGTGTTTATTAACAGATATTTTTTTACAGTGTAATAGAGGAGTGTGTCTATTTTGTCACTGTTAAGAGAAAGGTTAAAAAAGAATCAAAGCTGGAGAAGTACAGAAGGGAGTTGGGTCTTGACATGGGGACAGACAATCTCCAAAACTACAATCCGACATCTGAGGGGTGCCAGTATTTGTGTAGGGCACTATAAACCACCATTACAGCAAATTACATGCCTTTATTGTTATTTTTTTCTTTCAACAAGACACCGTTCCAGATGCCGAAGTTCTTTTGTTGCGTTTCATAGGAACAGAGACACCTGCAAATGAAAAAAAAAAATCCACCCACACGAACAGGCAGAATCTGAGAAGCGAGTACAATCTCAGCCCCGCTCTTGCATGGGCATTTAGAGCTGCCTCAGAGAACCAGTGACTGTGCCCCTGTTTTGCAAAGGTTTCTATGGAAACAAGCAAGCTTCATCTATTTCAGACAGAAAATTCACACTCCATTTCTTTTTTCCTCAGTTGTTGCTGGTCATTACCTTCACCTGTTAGACTGACCTCCCCTCATACAGTGGCACTTAGTTAAATGACTGCCTGCTTGAGTTAGAGAAAGTATGTGAATGAAATATGCATTTCAAAATGGTACTATTTCCTGAACTGCTAAGCTCCATTTTAGCCTCATTAGTACTCTGACATTTTTATTTTTGCAATGGATAAGTATGACATAATAACTGGCTAACATTGTAATTCTGTACTTTTCAATGATGGTATAGCCTGGCTGTTGGGTTGTGGATAAAAAGAGTAACTAATGACTTTAGAACAGCAGTTTAGTGGGTTCAGTGCTGCTTTACTCTTGGTTTATTTAATTTCTCTGTGTGTAAAGATTTCTACCCATTTAAATTGAGACATAATGCTTGTCATTATATTATTATCAACATAATTTACACTATTGTTCAATGTCTCCAAATCCACTAATATTTCACAATTAATTAAAAACATAAACAAGATAAACAAAAATTTCATACAAACTGGCCAAACTATGGAGATATATCAAATAACCAATCAGGGGTGCGTTTCCAAAAACCATCATTAGTCAACTAAGGTCGCAAGTTCTGTTGTTATAAACATAGTTCATTGATTTGCTGAACTGCTGAAACAGTTCTACACCTCCATCATTGAATCAGTCATCTGCTCATCAATAACTGTCTGGTTTAGCTCAGCTACCAAATCCGACTTCCGAAGACTACGTCAAATAGTTCGGACTGCTGAGAGAATCATTAATACAACACTCCCTACTCTCCAAGAACTGTACTTATCCAGAGCGAGCAGAAGGGCTGCCAAAATCACTCTGGACCGCTCACACCCAGCACACTGCCTCTTTGAACTTTTACATTCTGGTCTAAGTTACAGAGCACTGCGCACCAGAACAGCCCGACACAGAAACAGTTTCTTCCCTCAGGCAATCCATCTCATGAACACTTGATGATAATAATTGTGGAACCAACATCACTACCTGCTATACAATTTTATACACACATACACTTATTTAACAACACACTTTACATGACAATTTGCACATAACAGCTGCACATTTGATGTTGTACATAGTAATATAGTTGTACATACACTTGTCAATTTGTATATTTGCATTCACTTTTTAAAATATATTTATTATCTGTTTTTTAGTCCTGTCTGTAATTCTGTTGCACTGTCACGAAAACAAAGTCCTCATATGTGTGAACATACCTGGCAAGAAAGCTCTTTCTGATTCTGATTCTGATATGGGGTTTCCCAAATCCATTGTTTCAATGAACATTCAGAACTTGTTTGCAACAGGACCTCTAGAGCTGTAGTTAGAATCATAGTTCCTGGCTGTGTTCTATTCCTCATTATTCCTCCTAAGCCCTATTTATTTAAAATATTTAAACTCAAAATGATTTAAAAAAGCCATCTCTCTTAAGCCTCATTAACACTACAAGTGACTCGCAGGGGCACATCGACAAGCAACCGTTCATTTCAACGAAGAGCGAGCAACTTCTGGCGACCTGCGTCTACGTGAGCAACAGCGACCGTTGGTGACCAGGTGGGCGTTACTAGCCACGCGACAAGGTTAAGAATCCTTCAACTTTATGCAAATGAAGAGCGACTTTCTTGGGCGACAGCTAATAGGAGCACCAGTTGAGCTCATGTGATCCTCTCTCAGCTTGCTCAGAGGCCTGTTGTATTTGTGCTGTGCACACCTACACAGCAGCAGATCGCCACCCAGAGCAACAGGCAGCTACAAAGTCGCAGCTAGTGTAAATGAGGCATTACGTGTAATTTGCTTTCAAAGTATTTTTTACATTTCAGTTTGAGCGATCTTCTTGTTAACAATTGCACTCCTTTCGATGTGCACTTTGAATACATTTATGGCATTTTGAATGCAGCCGTGGCTCATGACGTAAGCTATAGGTGACCTATGAAAAGCAGTACAGTTGAAGCCAGAACGTGGTTCAAATGATGGATCTGCGACAGAGAAACTACGGTTTTGGGAAACATGTGTCACTACATCGTTCTTTTCCCAAACGATGTGTCATACTATGATAGTTCAGCCATGAGTTATATCTAAAATTACATTTAGGATTTCAAAAAGAAACATTTATACAAATGATAATCATTGAAACATCCGTGCAACATGTTAAAACATTAAAATAGTCTACAAAATAAACCATCGTAATACAATAACTTGCCTAATTACCGTAAACTGCCTAGTTAACCTTATTAACCTAGTTAAGCCTTTAAATGTCACTTTAAGCTGTATAAAAGTGTCTTGAGAAATATCTAGTCAAATAATATTTACTGTCATCATGGCAAAGATAAAATAAATCAGTTATTAGAAATGAGTTATTAAAACTATTATGTTTAGAAATGTGTTGAAAAAATCTTCTCTCCGTTAAACAGAAGTTGGGGAAAAAAATAATCAGGGGGTCTAATAATTCAGGGGGACTAATAATTCTGACTTCAACTGTATCTACGTCACGTCTCCAAAGCTTGTGAAAACAAAAATATATAGGTTACTTTAATAGTTTTAATTTAAAGTAGCCTAGGCTATTTATTAAGCATATATATAAACTGTATTAAGCCTATATGCTTGAAAATTTCTGCAGTGGTTTCAATGTGTCAAAGTTGTATAATCAAATTGCCAAAAAAAACAATAGACTACTTAAAAATTAAAACCATTATTGTGATGATTTTTAAATGAGATTAGAATATTTGTTAGCTTTTTGTAAGTGGTTTTATATTTTAGAATAGGACATGGAATATTCTCAATAATATTTGTAAAGCAAACATAGGCCCTATATGTGCCTTTTACATATACTTTGATTAATATGGAAAAGGAGTGCTTGTTTTAACAAAAAAAAAAAGTTATAACAAAAGTTATGGGGTTTTTTCTCTGAAGAAGTTGTTACTCCACTCTGTTTAGAGCGTCATTATGGACGTTTTACGTTATGGTTATAACTAACGTGGATCAAACGATGGATCTGCGACAGAGAAACTATGGTTTTGGGAAACATTTGTCACTTCTTTTCCTAAACGATGCGTCATGCTATGATAGTTCAGCCACGAGTTATGTCGTTGTTTGGGAAACGCACCCCAGGGCAAGATACATGATGCAAGGGAACCAATTCAAACAATACAAAAAACACAAAAACCAAAAACAAATGAAGAACATGATTGGATCACATGAGTTGTCACAAAACAGGGAATGAAAAAAGTACTTATTTAGACTGAAAAAGGGTCATTGTTTAGACTGCAAGCAAGCATAAGAAAATAAATGCAATTTAGATAAAGCACTTTTATTAGCAATCTAAAAAATACATTTGGGATTTCAAAAAGAAACATTCATATAAATTATAATCATTAAAACATTCGTGCAACATGTTAAAACAGATTAAACATTACAAACTTTCACAGAGTAGGCTAATAATAGTTTTAATATTTTAATTTATTTGATCTAATTCTATTTCAACTATACTGTATAATTCATATTTTTATTCATTTGTTTGTATGTTTGAAATAAGAGTCTAACCATGTGGAAGATTTTTATTTATTATGGTGCATTTTAATTGTCTTTAAATTATTTTTCCAATGTTTTTTTTTTTTTTTTTTTGGCTGTTGAATGCAATGAAAGTCACTATATAGATTGATCTTTAGAAATACTTTCATTTGTCTAACTAAATATAGTATAAATATAGTACATTTAGTCACATTAAATAACACACACTTCTATACACATATCTAGACACCCATTTCTTATCTTTCCACAGTATTAAGCAACCTTCTGGACCTTCCTTTGGTCATGCTAATGCACCTATGCACAGAGCGGAGAATGTGGAAGACAGACACTGACTGCCCAGACCTGTAGACCTCTGGGATAAATTTGAACAATGATCTCACTGAGGCTCTTATGTCTGAGAGGAAGCAAATCCCAGCAGCCATGTTTCAACATAGTGGAAAATGTTCCCAGCAGAGAGAATTTGTTAAAAGGAGAATGAAATACCTATTATTGCCCCTGGTTTTTTAAATTTTAAAGCACCTACAATATTAATCTATTAATAATCGTAAAAGCACTCTTCTGAAGTTAAAGCATTGACATAGTGTTGTTTAAAAATGAATACAAACATGCCTGAAACACAAAATCTTTTTGTTGTTTTAACCAACTGGATTAACAATTTATATGTGTGGACATTCCAGTTGATTTACCAGTATTGCAATTATTAAATGAATTGATCCTAAATTCATGTTGCATGTTGTCACAATGACGAATATATTTAGGGATCCAACATCAGGTTGTGAATTTAAGATCAATTAATTTATTAATTGCAATACTACATTTGTGGTATATCGACTGGAATGTCTGTCCGGCTGGTTCTAGAAATGACTAAGAGAACATTAAAATTGAGATTAGCTGTACTTGTAATCCACAATATCCAATAGTTTAACATGCTAAAAATCAAGGTCACAGCAATCCCAGTTCATTAAAAATTATTGTTTTTTATTTTATTTTTGCGGCAACGCAGTGGCGCAGTAGGTAGTGCTGTCACCTCACAGCAAGAAGGTCACTGGTTCGAGCCTCGGCTGGGTCAGTTGCCGTTTCTGTGTGGAGTTTGCATGTTCTCCCTGCATTTGCGTGGGTTTCCTCCGGGTGCTCCGGTTTCCCCTACAGTCCAAAGACATGTGGTACAGGTGAATTGGGTAGGCTAAATTGCCCGTAGTGTATGAGTGTGTGTGGATGTTTCCCAGAGATGGGTTGCGGCTAGAAGGGCATCTGCTGCATAAAAACGTGCTGGATAAGCTGGCGGTTCATTCCGCTGTGGCGACCCCGGTTTAATAAAGGGACTAAGCCGAAAAGAACATGAATGAATGAATTAATTAATTCAATTTTTGCAAATTCAAAATAAAAACCCTGAAAAATCGCATGTACATAAATATTCAGAGCCTTTGCTCAATACTTTGTTTATGCACCTTTGGCAGCAATTACAGCCTCAAGTCTTTTTGAATATGATGCCACAAGCTTGGCACACCTGTCTTTTTGCCCATTCCTCTTTGCAGTACCTCTCAAGCTCTATCAGGTTGGATGGGAAGCGACGTGTACAGCCATTTCAGATCTCTCCAGAGGTGTTCAATAGGATTTAAGTCTGGGCTCTGGCTGGGCCACTCAAGGACATTCATCGAGTTGTTGTGAAGCCACTCCATTGATATTTTGGCTGTGTGCTTTGGGTCATTGTCCTGCTGGAGACAATCTGAGGTCAAGAGCACTCTGAAGCAGGGTGTCTCTGTACATTGCTGTATTCATCTTTCCCTCTATCCTGACTAGTCTTCCAGTTCCTGCTGCTGACAAACATCCCCACAGCATGATGCTGCCACCACCATGCTTCACTGTAGGGATGGTCTTAGCCTGGTGATGAGTGGTGCCTGATTTTCTCCAAATGTAATGCCTGGCATTTACTCCAAAGAGTTACATTTTTTGTCTCATCAGACCAGAGAATTTTGTTTCTTATGGTCTGATGATTTTGTTTCTTACAGGCCTAATTGGTGAATTGCTGCACAGATGGTTGTCCTTCTGTAAGGTTCTCCTCTCTCCACAGAAGAACGCTGGAGCTCAGACAGAGTGACCATCGGGTTATTGATCACCTCCCTGACTAAGGCTCTTCTCCCCCGATCACTCAGCTTAGATGGCCGGCCAGCTCTAGGAAGAGTCCTGGTGGTTCCATCTTCCACTTACGGATGATGGAGGCCACTGTGCTCATTGGAACTTTCAGAGCAGCAGACATTTTTCTGTAACCTTCCCCAGCCTTGTGCCTCGAGACAATCCTGTTTCAGGGGTCTACAGACAATTCCTTTGTCTCCATGCTTGGTTTGTGCTTTGACATGCACTGTCAACCCTGGGACCTTATATAGACAGGTGTATGTTATTTCAAATCATGTCCAATCAACTGAATTTACCACAGATGAACTCCAATTATTCTGCTGAAACATCTCAAGAATGATCAGTGACAGAATGTACCTGAGCTCATTTTAGAGCTTCACGGCAAAGGCTGTGAATACTTATGTACATGTGATTTTTCAGGTCTTTTATTTTTAATAAATTTGCAACAATTTCAAAAAATCTTTTTTTCACATTGTCATTATTGGGTATTGTGTGTAGAATTTTGAGGAAATAAATGAATTTAATCAATTTTGTAATAAGGCTGTAACATAAAAAAATGTGGAAAAAATGAAGCGCTATGAATACTTTCTGGATGCACTGTATATGGAAAAAATAGTCAAAAAAATAATAATATGTTTATATTCAGCTTTAAATAATACAATAGTAGTTTTAACTTCATTTAATTATGAAATCAATATTTGAATAACACTGAATTCCAACCACGACAAATGAAAAACATTTGGTATTTTAACCAACTGTCCTTTTCTGAAGGAAAATAATGCTATAATAGTGATTATAGATATTTTCACTTCAAATGTTACCAGACCTCTATAGAATTAAGTAAATATTACATTGTACTCGAACACTATTAAATCCATATCAATTCAGAATTTTCTCACACTTTCTCTCTTGTCGTAGTTCTAAAAATCTTCTACACTTAAAACAATAACTAATTTAATACCACAAATATTACTAGAGTATAGGGGAACAATATTTAGATTTTTGAAAAAGGGCAACGCAGTGGTGCAGTAGGTAGTGCTGTCGACCAAGAGCAAGAAGGTCGCTGGTTCGAGCCTCTGCCTGTGTCAGTTGGCATTTCTGTGTGGATTTTGCATGTTCTCCCCGTGTTCGCGTGGGTTTCCTCTGGGTGCTCCAGTTTCCCCCACAAATCCAAAGACATGTGGTATAGGTGAATTAGGTATGCTAAAATTGTCTGTAGTGTATGTGTGTGAATGAGTGTGTATGGATGTTTCCTAGTGATAGGTTGCAGCTGGAAGGGCATCCGCCGCGTAAAACATGTGCTGGATAAGTTGGTGATTCATTCTGCTGTGGAGGCTCCTGATTAATAAAGAGACTAAGCCGAAAAGAAAATGAATGAATGATTTTTGAAACACTGCAAGCCAATTAATCCATCCTGCTTTAAAGAACTCAAGAGCATTTAAAGCTTCATATAACAAGCTGCAGCATGTGTTAATAATAAATAACATGATTGTGCCTTGATGTGGATACGCTGTTATCATTAGAGTTATTGTTTTTAGTGTGAAAAGAACTGCTCATGGTGGACTGGCACCTATACTTGACCTCTCACCATTCTTCCAGGTTCTGTCTTGGTCGCATCCTTTTCTGACCTGACATTTCCACGGCTGTAAGCCCCCCAGCCCCCCCACCCCTCTCCCATTTTATCTCGGCTGCCTTTCTCTCTGGACTCCATCGATCAACTGGACGCCTGTAAAGCAAATCTCTACTTTTTCTCCTGCTCCCTTTCTTTCTACTGAAGGTGTAATGACTTCTTTTGTCAGACAGATTAATTGCATTCATCCTTCTTTTTCTTCTGCAGAGTATGTTGCCAGTTTATTTCTTTTCTTCCAAACATATATTGTGCAGGCCTTTTCTTCTCATTTTCTTTGCATTGAGCTACAGTATAGTATTGGTGAAGATAACCAATTTATGTCAATCTATGGTCTTGTTTTTGTGACCGTCACTGATCCTGCTTGTTAGTTTGAGAAAACTCGCTGGGAACATTGATCTGTGGTGTGCTAATCAAAACAAGACAGAAAACACTCTTAAAAATAAAGGTTTCTTCATTGGCATTGATGGTTTCAAGAAGAACTTTTAACATATTTTCTATTCCATTAAAGTTTGTTTAGAGTGGAAATACACTCAAAAAAGTGACATGTGCTTTTTGTTCAAAGTACTTATTTAAAATTGTCTGAAATAACACAATTCTTGAGGTTTTTTTGAAGACAATTTAATTGTTTTATGTTCAATCCACTTAAATTTGTAAAAACTAATAAGTTAACCTAATTCCTTCATGTTGCCCCAACTCCAATCGATTGTGTGGAACCCAGCATTTTTTTACACTATAGAATATTTTCTAAACTGTTCTTTACACCAAGTAAAAATGTTTTTTTTTTTTTTTAGGAACTGTTCACTGAAAGGTTTTTCAGATACCAAAAATGTTTTTAGATTTTATTATAATTATAATTTTTAATGAAATTACTGTGAAACCCATAATTTTCTCCTTTTATTTGTGCAAATGAAAGTTAATAATACAGTATATGTTATGAGAACATTAATACTACTGTATAACGTGTGCCATAATATGACTAATATAACACAGATCAAATCCAGAAGCTGAATTTAAAGCATCAAATTGATGCCATTGAAGTTATTATTATTGTTCTTCACAGTATAAACAGGTTCTGAGATACTCACTAATATTATACGGCAACAAAAGGTATTTCAAAATGTAAACAAAGGCCTTAAAATAAATAATATGGAAATGAATGGCACAACATAGTCAAAATTAAACAAAATTATAACTTAAAATATTTTAAAGTGCAACTTCTATAGCAGAAAGACAGACAGACAGACAGACAGACAGACAGACAGACAGACAGACAGACAGACAGACAGACAGACAGACAGACAGACAGACAGACAGACAGACAGACAGACAGACAGACAGACAGATAGATAGATAGATAGATAGATAGATAGATAGATAGATAGATAGATAGATAGATAGATAGATAGATAGATAAAATAAATACATAAATGAAAAAAGTTAAATTGATGAAAAACAAAAAAGAAAAATTACCTTGACAACAGTGACATTTACCAGGACAGGACATGGACTTAAAGCAGGAAACTATAAAGAAATGAATAAAGCCAACAAAAACAGATGAAGTGTGTTTGTGACACAAGAATGAATGTGAAAAAAGAGACACCCTAAAACAGCAGAAATCAACTATCAAGACAACATAACTTTCCCTTTTTATAAAATGAATTTAACAAAATATGAAAACAAAAAATGCACTGTACTGCACTCACCGGCCACTTTATTAGGTACACCTGTCCAACTGCTCGTTTAATGCAATTTTCTAATCAGCCGATCACATTGCAGCAACTCAATGCATTTAGGCATGTAGACATGGGCAAGACGCCATGTCAAAGCGCAAATCATCTCAGACTGGTTTCTTGAACATGACAATGAGTTCACTGTACTCAAATGGCCCCCACAGTCACCAGATCTCAATCCAATAAAGCACCTTTGGGATGTGGTGGAATGGAAGATTCGTATCATGGATGTGCAGCTGACAAATCTGAAGTAACTGCGTGATGCTGTCATGTCAACATGGACCAAAATCTCGGAGAAATGTTCCAGTACCTTGTTGAATCTATGCCACGGAGGGTTAAAGGCAGTTCTGAAGGCAAAAGGGGGTCCAACCCAGTACTGGTAAGGTGTACCTAATAAAGTGGCCGGTGAGTGTATACCAATCTAGATTTTTGTATTTCTTAGAATAATAATAATGAGCATTCACTATAGCCTCAAGCATATTTCACATCAAAAAGTATTTGCTGATTTGAAATAACAGTAAGATAAATCATGAATGTAACAGACATGAATCGCACAAGTATCACGTGTCTGTATTAACTACACGTACCTAGTGCTGTTCTAGCTGGAGTTGCGTCCTTTTTTATCCAGAAGGAGACCCAGGAAAGAACCACAGTCAGTATGCAAGGGATATAGGTCTGAATTGTGAAGTATCCCATTCTTCTGCTAAGGTCAAAATATACAGTCATCACCACATAGTCACCTGGGAAGAGATAAAGATGTTGCCAATGAAACATAGTGTTAAAAAAGAAGAATGAATGTCTGTAAGTGCATTATTGTACTTACAGTAAATCATTAGTAATACTAAACCTCGTTTTTCTGTGTTAGCAAATCAAGTCTGCAAGGTCACATAGCATTTAAATTGAATTTTTCTTTGACAAGCCCTCTTGTCTGTTTTCATTTGTGTATGTTTATAAAGGGTCATCATAACCTTGAAAATATCCAGGCATGCACTTATGATTGCAACATTTCAAGAGTTTTATCTCTTTTATTTACTAGAATTTTATAGTGTTTTTCAAGGCCATTTTTAAAAAAGGTTTTTGTAAGAAATAGCTGGAACTACACCATGTTATAGCAAAAATGCCACCATTCATATGCAAAAGCTTCCTATTTATTTGATCCGAGAGCTATGCTGTTAACAATGTATCATATTGCATAGTTTTAAGTCTCACAGGCTTTATAGCTTTGCACACCTGAAATATAAACTGTTCAAAATGAACTTGCTTCTTTTGTGAACTTTTGTACCACAGTTTTCTAAAGGCCTAAACAAAGCCTTTCATTTTTCATTGTAGCCAACTGATGTTTTGTTTTTCAATGTTTTCATCATACAGTGATAAACATTATTTTTTAACTGTGTCAAAATGATAGAGATGGAAAAAACTAATTGATTATACATTTGATCCTTAAAATGATTTGTAATATGTGGACTATTTTTTCCATGCACTGTTTTATAGTCAAGTTACAGCATGCCCAAGCTATCTTTGCAGAGTTTGAATTCATGTCCTCTTGGGGAAGCTATGCAATATTACCTTGTTGATATTTGTATCTTGTAAAAAGTCTCCTGTTACTTTACACCCCGAAAAAAGTTTAACAGAGCTTGACGCAATTTTTTATTTCACACATCTTACAATCCTTACTAGGAGCTACTAAGCCCTGGGAAAATGCAATACAGGAGTCCTTTAACTCAAGTGAGATTTTATATATTTCAATCTCGTGGACTGGTTTTCAATATATTTATTTGGCTGTCAATATAATTAAGATACCAAGAGGGCAACAGGTTATTATACTGTAAGAATTTGGTTGATCTGGTTGTTATGTAGTAGTAGGCAATGTGTATCTGCTAGAAAATACAATAGTGTGTAAATAAACTAGGGCATAATGAAATATTTAAAGGTAGTTGCTTGAATAAATATGCCAATGCTAGTTTAGCATAATTTTATAATGTAATTTAAAAGTGGATTTGGATTTATACTGTGTTATTTTGGAGTTCCTGGGTTACAAATATTTAGTCTAGAACAAAGTTCTAGTACTTCTAGTCACAAAAAAAAGCATTTATATAAGAAATCTAGGGTCAGGAACAATTAAAGATGCCTGATACATAGTTTGGAAATATTAGAATTTTGCTATTTTTTATTTTTATTTTTAAGAAGTTCACTAAGGCTTTATTTATTTGATCAAATATTACAATTATTTGACTTCTTAAAACAAAAACATTAACAAATATTAATATTTAAAAACTGCACAGCATCAGTAAAGACCATTACAATGTTACAGAAGACTTAAATCACATTTAAACATACAGTAGCAACACTGCCTTACTGATAATCAACATTACAATGTATTACTAGATTATTACTATACTATAATATTACTATACTAATAATGTTAAACACAAAGTTAACTGAGATCCAAATCATCATCTTAAAATAGTTTACAGGATTGTGTGGTTTCTGAAAGATTAAATAAAGAATTACTAAAATTGCAATCACTAAATAGTTACTAAAATGTTTTAAAATCGAAGCTAGTATTATCATTATATATTAGTCATATATATACATATATATATATATATATATATATGTTTTAAGGACGCACAATATATTGGCGACCATATCGTTATCGGCGGATAAATGCTATTTTTAATGTTATCGTTATAGAAGAATTACCAGTTTGTGAACAATCAGGATGCGACCGCAGCGAGGTTGCAGAAAATAACCGGAAGCGCTAGAATTTACAGCGAGGGAATGACATCTGATGTGGTACAGAGTTTGTTGTTGTATTAGAGATGTTATATTGATTACATATTATATATATATTATTTACATAATGCTTTCAGCGTATTATAACAGCTTGTCACCCAGTGATAAGCACAGTTATTCGGCAAAATTAACGTTTTAAAAACAATTAAAGTGAGTGGCCTTTGTTTGACAGGTCCATTTGCAATAGCACCCTCCCAATGGATATTGGATAAGACAAACTGGCCAAGCATCCAGCCCGAAATGTACAACTATCTCATTGAAACTCCAAGTGATTTTACAAGAGAGAAGTTAAAGGCCTACAAGTCTTTGGATGCCAACAATTTTCTTCTGTGTG
This sequence comes from Danio kyathit, assembly GCA_903798195.1. Taxonomy (NCBI): domain Eukaryota; kingdom Metazoa; phylum Chordata; class Actinopteri; order Cypriniformes; family Danionidae; genus Danio; species Danio kyathit. The sequence continues at coordinate 46,575,267 of LR812524.1, forward strand.
GTCATGTGCAAGAAATAATGTTCCATGATTACCAGATTCAAAACTTTGTAGTGCTAAAAACCGAGGTTCTGCCTAGCCAAAGACAAGGAAAGAAGATGGAGCTGTACAAGGCCTGGGTAATCATCAACAAGCAAAACAACTGCATTCTGACAGCGAACTGCACCTGTACGGCAGGGTATGTGAACTTACATTTTTACATTTCATTCTTAGCATTTAGTGTCCGCAGTTTAATTAACCATATTTAACTGTTTTTGCTGAAATCATTGCTGCAATCAAAAATGAGTAATGTGTATGATTCAGCATAGAGTGAACTTACCTGATATAACATGAGAACTGCAGACCCGAGCATTTTTAATTAGGTCCTCACTCCATTCAGCTCTTATGATGGCTGTTAGCCAAAGACGTCTGCGGTTGGCATTAAATGAAGTGTGGTGTACAGTAAAATGTAAGTTTTCTATTTTAGTTTTCTCTGTCTGCTATTGCAATCGGTCTTTTTTTGCAACTGGTATGCGCGGTTGAACCCGTGTGACGTCATGTGGGACGTAGGTTGGTAATTCCCCTATCGGTCTGATTTCAAAATTAGGCCGATATCTTTAAGCGGATAGGTTATGTAATTGTACAAAACTGCCTGCTTCGCGCATGCGTGGATCTAACTTGTTCAGACTTGTCCAATGCACTATAACGGAGCTTTCCTCACATTGTTTATTTCTTCAAAGTCCGTCCTTTCTTTATGTGGTATTGCTGTGCATTCCTTATCACTGTAGATATGTTTGATAGAGTCTCATTGTGTATTTTGGTTTAAATCGGCTCAGGAAAAATATTACACGTGTAAACATAATGGCAGCGAATCTAATATGATTATTTGTTATTATGAACACGTTGCTTGCTATGTATCGTTTATGTAAGATTGTATTCAGTTTGATCGGCATATTTAGGCTATAATGATTATAATGAGCGCGTGTGATGGCTATCAGCATGCACACACATAGTGAGCCGACAGAACCTTCACAGTACCCCAAACAGCAGCAGGGAAGATGAACGCCAGTCACTGAATCCAGCATAGGGGTTCTCAACCGTTCGCCACATTCTGTATTTTATATTATGCATTGTGTTTGTCAAAGTCATCTGTGGTGAATGCTCTGGTGTTGTATCATAATTTGACTCAGAGAAAAAATCTAATCCACTTCGCATGCTTGCGCATCACACAGCTCCTGCAGTTAAAGTTTTACAGCGGTTTATCATAAACCTTTCATCGATCATTTTTTCCACAATTGACACCAAGAACGAATATAAAAGCGTTGTCTGATTGCCAAGTAGCACCAACATGCGTTTAAAAGAATCTAAAATGCCAAATTGGACAAAGTCATGCTGCATTTTTTAAAGTAATACTAATTGTAGTTAGCTTTTTGCTTGTACGGTGGCTCTGAACTGTCAAAACACCTCTCAAATCGCTTTTTCAGACATTTCTACAAATGTACATTACTGTCACACATTTTATTTAGGAATATTTGAGCTGGTTTCAGTTCTTAGTTCTTTCATTTTCATTTTATCTAAAATATATTTATTTTACTTGTTTGTTAATTAAATCCCATTTTGTTATTTAATCTATTCACATATTTTTATGCAACAGTCAATTTGCATTATAATTTTCTATGTGAAGAAAAGGAAAGCATTTATATTTGGCATGTATACATAAACCTACCCAAAAAATAAATCAGAAAACAAATGATAAAGCAGAAAACAAAGACCTGCGGTAGTCTTGATAACATCAGTGGTGTTCCTCAGGCCCATGAAGTCAAACTGGTAAAGCCTCCACGACTTCTGATCGGCCGCCTGCACCGAGTTCCTCCTCCACTTGTAAATCATTTCATCTCGTGGGTATCCATCTGTAATTACACAGAGCATAAGCCAGTGACCCATAGCGCCCCCTTCACTTGTGATGGATGCCCGAGTGCAGCTCAGTGTCAGGCATTGAACTGCAGCATTCGTCTGTAGCCCAGAGCATGCTAATAAAACGCACATCACCGGCACAAGAAAGGCAAAGGCAGAGAGAGAGGACAAGTAAATGAGAAGTTTGGTTCGATTATACACAGCATCCATCTTGATGTAGATGCTCAAGCTTGAGATGTGTGCTGCTCACGTACGACCTGTGGCCTGGAAAAAAGAGATTTGAAACAGTGTGGTCCGTTCCTGAGGCTCAAGAACTTTAATCTTACAAATAATGGCTGCATCGATGATATACATCTCATAAGTGTGGTTAAGTAGATGACATTTCAAGTCAAATTCTGCCTTAAAGAAATAGTTCACTGAAATAAAGAATAAATAAATTTTGCCGAATCCTTTTTGCATAATGATATTCTTTCAAAAAATGATAAAAAAAGACATCCATGTGATAAAAAAGATATATCAGTCTGCTGAAGCAGTACAATAGTTTATTTTATATACTGTATATATATATAATTATAATATATAATATAATATATAATTATAACTAATATATATTTTGATATAATATATTATTTTATTTTTATTTATTTATTTATTTGACCGATCAAATGTCATTGAAATAAAAATAATATCAAAATAAAAATTAATTAAATAAAAAAATAAAAAAACAACATTCTTAATTTTTTTTTTTTTGCTTTTTATTCATTCTTTTTATTTATTTATTTATTTACTAGTTACGCGATTGATTGATTGATTGATCTTGAGCATCACTGGCATCATTTTATGATATGCTTAAACATTACATGGGTGTTACATGGATAATTTACCTCAGATTATATTGTGTGATTTACTTACACTTTTATTTATTAAATATATTTTCAAAAAAGGTATTTT
>LR812524.1:46583107-46585607 GCA_903798195.1 Danio kyathit
GGTAGATCGGTGGCAAAATCCACACCAAGGTGTGTCCAGGGTCGGCGGGGAGTGGGCAACGGCAGCAGTTTTCCTTCAGGTAGATGGCGTGGAGTGGTAGTGATGGCACAGACCGAGCAACCCTTAACGTACTGGGTGACATCATGGGCCATTTTAGGCCACCAATACCTTTCTCTGAGAAGCGAGAGGGTTCGCCTGCTACCTGGGTGTCCTGAGCCGAGGGAGGTGTGTGTGCTAGTGAGGAGTGGTATGCGAAATCTCGTGGGTACATAGCACAAGCCTGGAGGGAGACCAGGGGGAACTGGTTCTTCTAAGGTGGCTAATCGGATCTCTTCATCGATTTGCCATAATATGGGGGCCACAGAGATGGAAGGAGGAAGAATAGATTCGGGGGAATCGTTACGAGGCTCAGGTGAGTAAAGTCTGGATAGGGCATCGGCTTTGACATTCTTGTGCCCAGGTTGGTAGGTGATGGTAAAATTGAAACGAGCGAAGAAGAGAGACCAACGAGCTTGGCGAGCATTCAGACGTTTAGCATCTCGGATGTATTGGAGATTTTTATGGTCAGTGATGACGGTGAAGGGGTGCTGGGCTCCTTCAAGCCAGTGACGCCACTCTTCGAGTGCCAGTTTGATGGCTAATAGCTCGCGGTCACCGATCCCATAGTTTTGTTCAGCAGTAGACAATTTCCGCGAGTAGTACGCACAAGGATGGAGGGCTTTGGGTTCACCAGACCATTGGGAGAGTATAGCACCTACTCCAGTGTCTGCGGCGTCCACCTCAACGATGAACGGGAGGTTGGGATTCGGATGACGTAAGACGGGTGCTGTGGCAAACTTTGACTTAAGGTGATCGAAGGCTCGGTACGTCTCAGGGGTCCAGGTGAGTACTCTCTTTCCTCCTCGGAGCAAGGAAGTGAGAGGAGCTGATAAGACACTGTAGTTCTTTATGAACCGGCGATAGAAGTTGGCGAATCCCAGAAAACGCTGAAGTTCTTTAATGGTTTTCGGGTATTCCCATTTCGATACTGCGTCTACCTTGCACCGTTCCATACTCACTCCTTGTGGGGTGATGACATACCCGAGGAAGGATATCGTGGTCTGATGGAATTCACACTTTTCGGGTTTGAGGAATAGTTGGTTTTGACGTAAACGTTGAAGTACTTGGGTCACATGGGCTTGATGCTCTTCAAGATTACGGGAGTAAATAAGGATGTCATCAATATAGACAATAGTGAAACGATGAAGGAAGTCTCTGAAGATCTCGTTCATGAAACTTTGGAAGATTGAGGGACTATTTGCCAGTCCGTAGGGCATGACGAGGTACTCGTAGTGGCCGGAAGGTGTAACAAAGGCCGTTTTCCACTCGTCCCCCTGGCGGATGCGGATGAGATTGTATGCACTCCGGAGGTCTAGTTTGCTGAATACCTTAGCCTCTCTCAGTTCTTCCAAAGCAGCAGGGACTAGAGGCAGAGGGTAGGCAAACTTGACGGTAGCAGCATTAAGTACTCGGTAATCGATGCATGGTCTGAGTCCTCCATCTTTCTTGGCGACAAAGAAGAAGCTGGAGGCGGCAGGAGATGTAGATGGTCGGATGAACCCATGCTGGAGAGCTTCACTGATGTAGTTGTGCATAGCTTCATGCTCAGGACGGGACAAAGGATAAATCCTTCCGTGTGGCAACTTGGCCTCGGGCAACAGATCAATACAGCAATCCCAGGACCGATGAGGGGGTAATTGGGTGGCTCGTTCTTTGCTGAAGACGTCTAAGTACTCATGATATGCTGAGGGAATGGGATGGCTGGAAGGAGAAGTGGCTTGTATGCTTGTACTCTGCAGGGGTAATGAAGTGGAGTGACCAGTAGAGGGGGTAATATGACCATTACTGTTGCATCTGGATCCCCACTCGAGGATATCCCCAGTTTCCCAGTTAATACTGGGTTGGTGCTGAATAAGCCACGGTCGTCCCAGGATGACATCCACATTAGCATGAGGAAGAATAAGGAGGGTAAGTTTCTCTTGATGATTCTGATTCAGACGAAGGGTGATAGGCTTGGTACGGCGATTGATTTTTCCTTCTCCTAGCGGCGAGCTCTGGATGGTGGTGATGCGGTACTGGACTTCATTCCTCACTGAAGGAATATTATAGCGGGAGATAAAGGTGGAGGATATGAAGTTCCCAGCGGCTCCGGAGTCCAGCAAAACATGTACGGGAAAAGTTTGATCGTGGATTACCAACTCTGCAGAAATATGAGGTATGGTGGATACTGTGGGTGTGAGGATGACTTTACTCACCACTAGTCGAGGTGGGCGGATGGGACAGGTAGCTATCCGGTGAGTTGATTCTCCACAGTAGAGGCAGAGCTGATGTTGAATACGTCGCTGGCGTTCCGTGGCATCGAGCCGGTAGGAGTCCGTGACCATAGGTTCTTCTGGGTCCTGCGTAATCGTGGGAGATTTGGGCGGTGATGGAGAATCATCAAAGAGAGAAGAACAAGCAG
>LR812524.1:46590607-46608107 GCA_903798195.1 Danio kyathit
CACTTTTATTTAAAGCTTTAGCAGTCATGTAGCAGCTTTGTCCCAGAGACATCCAAAGGCAGAAGCGCGAACTGCAGGTTAATGTTTACAGATTTAACGACATTAAAAATTCTGTGGCTGGATAAGTATTGTGAACAACTTCGATGAAAACAAATGGAGGAACACTTTCGCATGTCTAGGTACATAATATGTGTGTGCGCTGCCGCTCAACGGAGCACTCCTTCATGTGCACACGCATCAAGCAACTGAAGCAGAGCTTGAAGGTAAACAAACAGCGCTTTCTCCCAAGCATTTTATCAATAGTTTTTTTACACAGTTGGCATTCAAAAGGAACATAGAACTTTATCTGACTAACATCTAGCAGCTAAATGTGTCTGGAAAAATGCTCTTTCTGGCAATTTTCCTTCTGCGTTCACACAGCGCAGAATTCCGGCAAATTACCTGTATTTTCATAAAGGACATTATTCATTCATTAATTTTTCCCTCAGATTAGTCCCTTTAATTATCAGGGGTCGCCACAGTGGAATGAACCGCCAACTTATTCAGCATATGGGAAACACCCATACAAACTCATTCACACACATACACTACAGACTTACCCAATTAACCTACAGCACATCTGTATGGACTGTGGGGGAAACCGGAGCACCCGGAGGAAACCCACGCAAACGCGGGGAGAATGTACAAACTCCACACAGAAATGCCAACGGACTCAGCTGAGGCTTGAACCAGAGACCTTCTTGTAGGGCTGGGCGATATGGCAAAAAAAAAAAATCTCGATTTTTTCTTAAAGTTTGACCGATTCACGATTTCGATTTCTTTTATTTATTTTTTTATTATTTTTTTTTTACTGTGTAACTACCTTACCAGCTTACCTTGTTCATTTAAATTTAAATAAATGCTGAAACTAGTTTTTTCATGCTCACTTGTAAAAGAAAAGCAATAGTGTGACTAAACGCGGTTATGGCACTCTCTCATATAGGGATGCTATAGCTACAATAGAAGTCACAGCAGGTCATATGTTGTGCAGCTTTGGGCAAATTTTATTTGGAGAGAAAATGACCAAAATGTAACTTGAAGATTAAAAAGGATTGGAGGGGAAATAAATATTCAAATCTCTGTACATAACAGAAAAATAAACAATGATAATGCAACAATAGTTTATCTGTATTAGTGGCATGGCAGAAATATATATTTAGACTGGCCTTGTCAAAGTGAGCGAGCACTTTCACTAATAAAAAATATAGCACTTAAATTATTTCATAACAATCAATAAAATAACAGCGGTTTTATATCAAAAATTGGTAATGATATAAAATATACTACATTTTGATGGTAAAATATAACCATTTAAACGATTTTGTATTTAAATATTAAATAACGAATGCATCAAGTTAAATATAAAAAAACGAATGAAACAACACATAGCATATCAGGATATAAAGGACTATATTTAGCAGAATGCTGCTCATTAATCTTTGTAATTTTATAGTTTTATTTTTGTTATTTTAATTATTTTTTGTCTTCATAAATAACTAACGAGCTATAGACAAATATCTGCTTGACGTTTTAGAAAATATTTGTGCGTAGCTCCACCACCCAGTGTATATTAAAGATCACCGTGAAAAAAAAAAACCCACAGAAACCTGTTACATATCTATATACATTTAAAGGTCTATCTTATATTTAACTGAATCGTATAATGGCCTATAGCTGAAATGTTGGAAATTGCTTTATTTTTAGAAAACATTTGTCGATGCGTATTGATATTTTTTGGAGTAAAACTGCCGACATTTAAGAATCCATATTTATTTTATTCATTCATTCATTTTACTTGTTTATTGGTGCACATATGGGTTATGATTTAATTCATACAGTACCTTGACAGCCACTGTGCCACTCCGTAATTCAAGCAAAAGTCCAAATTAAAGAAAGATTTGACTTTCTGCGGTGACCGACATTTACAACACGCCGTAACCGTCCTTCGAGTGGTGCGCGGGTCCCCGTCTCGCAGCTCGCGCGGGAGACACAGACGGCTGCGGGACGCGAACAACAGCACGACGCGCATGGAAACATTCGCGAAGCTGGCTGTCTGATTGCGGGGCGCTTGTTGCTCTAGCGGGAAAATGTCCCGGTGTTCCCAAAGGCCGGTCCGCCCTGGCGCGCTTCCGCTACCAGCTGTGGCAGCACATCAACAGAGCCGCGACGTCAACACACAGAATCAGCACAATTCAGCACGGTTGTCTAACAGTTTAGAACGGTTTGGCACAATAGTGGAAAAGCGGCTTTAATATTTTTATTAAAAAACCGCGATTCCTCGATTTTGTAAAAAATAAAATCGTCTTAAAACGTAAATTCGAATTAATCGAAAAAATCGGAAAAACCGCCCAGCCCTACCTTCTTGCTGTGAGGCGGTTGTGCTACCCACTGTGCAATCGTGATGCCCAAAATTTATTTAAAATATGATAATTTTAAAATAATTTTAATCAATAATTTCATAACATAATTTATGCAGTTGTAATTGTATAATGTCATTGTGTAATTATTATAAACAGCTACTGTTAATGTGGAACCCTTATTTTGTATTAATTTTATTAATGTTTGATTAACATTTAAAGATAACACATTTGGTCTCTGTTAAAAATAGAAGTAAAAAAGCCCCAAATACAATTTGAATAAGATCAGCATGAGCTCTACTTTTGTGTTATTTGATATGCAAGCAAAGGGGGAAGAGAAATACAGCAATGAAAATAATCTTGAGCGACACCATTGATACAGAGATGTAGGGAATCATCAAGCAGAGTGCAGCTTTATATCTCACAGACAAAAGCAGAGCGAGTAAATTCTTTAGTCACACATTTTTAAAGGCGATTGCAAAAATCATCTCCTCCTCACTCAATAAGCAGGAGAGCTAGCACACAACATTAGCATGAATCTGCACAGACACAAAGTCACATTCAGACCAGCCGAGACATGGGTAAAACAATGGCTTTAGTCAAGGACAGTGTGACGGATTTGGCCTTAAGTACTGAAGGAGAAAATGAATATGATGGTTATTGAGGATGAATGGCTAGGGAGTGTTTTAGATCTGCTGAAAGTAGGTGTCTCAGACGGGTTTCAGTGTCGCTGTGGGCCATGCAGAGGACACAAGAAGAGATGCAAAAATAAGCACAGGCAGAAAAAAAAACAATGTAAAGGGTAAACATTCAAAAAAAGAAAAGAAAGAATGCTTTGAGGCCATAGACAACTGATCACAACCCACTCAGATCCACTCAGTTCAAACCTTTAGAAGAACCAAAGGGTGCTGTGCTCAACAGAACTGATGCAAATGAATCAGAAAAAGAACCTGGCTGACTGAATATCAGCCTGGCTGCAGGGACTATAGTGCTTATATATACATGAACAGTGGTGGATTTAGGCATGGGCAATATGGGCGATTGCCCAGGGTGGCATCTTGCTAGGGGCAGTATGCACGCCGATAAAATACACCCTGCTTATGCACTGTAAAACCAGAGTAATCGGAGTAACTTTTATGCAGAGTTGTCGGTACGCAGTGAGTTGACAAAACTAAAGTTATTTTACCCAGCGGATGCCCTTCCAGCCACAACCCATTTCTGGGAACATATATATATATATATATACACACACACATACATACATATACATACAGTATATATATATATATATATATACAGTATATATAAATAAGTATATAAGTCAGAATTATTAGCCCCCATTGAATGTTTTTTTCTTTTTTAAATATTTCTCAAATGATGTTTAACAGAGCAAGGACATTTTCACAGTGTGTCTGATAATATTTTTTCTTCTGGAGAAAGTCTTATTTGTTTTATTTCGGCTTGAATTTTTTTAAATAAAAAAAAAATCATTTTAAGGTCAAAATTATTAGCCCCTTTAAGCTATTTTTTTTTGATAGTCAACAGAACAAATCATCATTATACAATAACTTGCCTAATTACCCTAACCTGCCTAGTTAACCTAATTAACCTAGTTAAGCCTTTAAATGCCACTTTAAGCTGTATAGAAGTATCTTGAAAAATATCTAGTCAAATATTATTTACTGTCATTATGGCAAAGATAAAATAAATCAGTTATATATATATATATATATATATATATATATATATATATATATATATATATATATATATATATATATATATATATATATATATATATATATATATATATATATATATATATATATATGAAAATAAATTGATTTATATTAATTTATAATAAATAATTAAAACATATGTTTTTGTGTAGTGGAAGCATGGCTATTATGTCTAGCAACGTCCCTGAGTTAATTTAATGAGCTATATGATGATATAATGACTTTGCAGCAAAAATGGTAAGAAACGGTCCAGAAGTAGTGAAATATTAATAACATTTCAGTTTGTTTGTATGCAGTCTACATGTGTTCCAATGGAGTAATAAAAAGTCAACCACATAGTTTCTATAAGGTTCTAGTTTTTTTTTTTTTGGCGGGTAGGGAGAGGGGTATGTATATGTATATGGGGTGGTCGCCGAGGGTGCCATTTAAACTAGAACCGCCACTGTACATGAACATACATATTTTCCACGTTACAATATTGCACCAGTAGGTTGTGACAAGTGACTGTCTTTAAGATATAGTTCACCAATAATGAAAAATGTTCTGAATATATGAATCTATTTTTTTATTGCATCTTTTTTTAAGATCTGGCCATCCAATGTAGGTAACCATGATTGCTGAATAATAAATCACAAGTCAATGGAACTTTAAGAGCAAAAAAAAAAAAAAACAGGCAAAACTAAATTAATATCACAGACTGCCATGAACTCAAAATTGTTTGTTGAAGCTGTACAGGACAATATATTGGAAATTATGGATGATTTATAAAAATATACAATGTACAATGCCTTGCAGGGACTGATTGTATGGGTACAGTATATGTTAGGGCTGCACAATACTGGAAAAAAACTGACATTGCGATATATTATTTTTCTGCGATATGTATTGCAATATGAATATAATTTCACCAGATGATTTGAACAGCCATTTGTAGAGATTGCATTCACTTCGATAGATTAGGATGATCAAATCTGTTCTATGCAATGCGTTTGCACAAACTGTAATAAATTACAAGCATTTGTAAACAAAACAGAGCAAAGATAAAAGTGAAATACCAGTGCTTGATGGTTTATAACAGTAGTCTAACAGTATTCAGGTACAGAAATTATACACTCAAATGTGAAATAACATGGTCATCACTGTAAAAAATATTTTAAAATAATAATATTTAATAATGTTTTTTTATTGGTCTTTAATAAACAATCTAATCCTGCGATGTGATTATTGCGGATACACACATTGCGATATCGATGCTCAAACAATATACTGTGCAGCCTAGTATATGTAATTTTGACTCTTATTGTTGATAGCCATTGATTTGCATATTATGAATTACCCAACAGCACAGATTCAGATTAATCTCATTTAAATTTCTACTGCAGTAAAATATTGCTAATTTCTAGTGTATATTAAACCTCACTATTTATCAATCATGCCACAAGAAAAACCTAAATCAGCAGAAAAGAGACTGCGTTAGAGATAAGATATTACCCAACATATAACTTTTAATAACAATTATTTTGTCCAGCATGTTACTGCTCTGTATTAATCACCTGCCAGTATCATATCTCTATGATATGCACAAATTTCTATGGTATTTTCTTTAAATATGGTGGATCATTCAACAATTCAGACAACAGCATTTCTGAGTGAACCATTAATTTAACACATTTACTTCAATTGGTTATTTATTAAAGAATGAAAGATACATTTTGACACCAGCAGTTATACAGTTGCTGCTTTTTTTTTAAACTGTTTTGTTGGTGGATCAAACAATGAAGTAACAAAGTAACAAAAGCATTCAGTCCAAAATGCAAGTAACTTAAAATTCTTGTTTACTGAACTTCTGAGTAAAAGCAATGTTTCCCTCATTCTCACAATAAAATGGATTGGACGCGAACACAGGGAGAACATGCAAACTCCACACAGAAATGCCAACTGACCCAGCCGGGGCTCGAACCAGCAACCTTCTTGCTGTGAGATGATCGTGCTACCCATTGCGCCACCGTGCTGCCTCAGTGGTTACAGGTTTCCATCTTTCTTCAAAATGTCTCCTTATGTGTTTAACATAAGAAAGAAACTCAGGTTTGGAACAAGTGAAGGGAGAGTAAATAATGACAAAATTTACATTTTTGGGTGAACTTTCCCTTTTAGTTGGGATTTTGAGGGACGTAAACAATAATAATGGTCCTAATGTATTTTCTGCTTTACATTTTTATTTTCCATAGCTTCCGAGAATCCAAGAAGGTCCACATATTAATACATAATGTTATGAGAGCTGTTTTAATGTTAAGTCATAATTGAATTGCCTCTTGTTATAGTTATGAAGTAGTTTGACAACAAGCAGGAAATGTTGATGGGCCAATGACATGACCACATTGAAATGTCTATAAGCTGCAGGGAAACCCATTCCGAGATAAACAATTTACACTCATAAAGGAAGGGATAATATTTCAGTTCTAAATCATCATGTTAAATCTTTTTATTCACCCTTATTTGACTGCGAATCTGCTAATGTTTATCTGTTTTAAAATATTCAAATGACTTCACACCTGTAACCCTTCCGACTGGCTGTCAGTGCTATTATTTTTGTACTCTTGGCTTTGAAAAGCTGATTCATTGAACTGAGGTGAAAAAGAACAGACTCAAAGACTTGCCCAAGGGCTCCAAAAAGCAGCCAGGATCCATGATCTGCAATCCAATGGATGTCTACACAAGACTGAATGCTTCCATTCCTGTTTGGCACTGGACCACCGAACTGCACCATTCACTTTGGATGGATTAAATAACTCTTGCAGACTTCATCACATCCAGCACCTCTTTAAACACATGAGATTTCTCTCTGGGATTTCAGCTAATGGTACAGCACTTTCCTTCAGCACTTTGTCATGCCCCACCAGACTTGTGAACCATGCCTATGTAGGTCTTCAGTCAGACTTTGGCTTACATAAGAACTGAGTTTGTGCCAAGAATCTCATTAGATGAGCTTGATTAGGGATTAAAATCTCAGAGGTGGTGGCTTATAACTTTTTAAAGACATCAGGTGTTCCACGTCATTTTCCAGGCAATTTACCATTCAGCACGTGTTTCTGTAACTAACAAGATAAAAAAGTTCTGTAATGATTTTTTAAAAACAAGATCGACGTATTAGACTTGGCAGTGAATGTAGGCATTAATTCGTTTTTTTTTTTTTTTATGTGGTAGGGAAATAGTTGAACACAATCCTTTTATTTTAAACCGAGTTGTATATTTACTTTTCAACACATTCAAAAGTTCAAATTGCAAATTTTCAGGTTTTCTGCATGTCCGCTAAATATGTTTTATATGCATGCACTCACACACACAGTCATGGACAAGACTCATTTCATTTTCTTTTCAGCGAAGTCCCTTTATTAATCTGGGGTCGCCACAGCGGAATGAACCGCCAACTTATCCAGCATATGTTTTACGCAGCGGATGCCCTTCCAGCCGCAACCCATCACTGGGAAACACCCATATACACCGATTCACACACACACTCATACACTATGGTCACTTTTTTAGCATGCCCAATTCACCTGTACCACATGTCTTTGGACTTGTGGGGGAAACCGGAGCACCCGAAGGAAACCCACGCGAACACGGGGCGAACATGCAAACTCCACACAGAAACGCCAAATGACCCAGCCATGGCTCTAACCAGCGACCTTCTTGCTGTGAGGCGAACGTCCTACCCACTGCGCCACCACGTCGCCCTGGACAAGACTCAAAGATGTTTATTTGCTATGGAAAAAATGTCACTATATAACATTATGGGCCATATCATACACCCAGCGCAATAAGGCGCAAGATGTGTTTGCGCGATATGTTGCTATTTTCAGACCAGCGCAAACCTAATTTTCCCGTTTTGCCCCACGTTGTTTAAATAGCAAATCCATATGTGCCACTGTGTGGACTCATGGGTGTTTCGGTCTAGAATGGAGGTGTGTTAAGGCGCATCGTTGGTGTGTTGCTATTTTGAGGAACTAAAATAGACTGCACAATTGACCAGCTGAAAGCAGGTCTAAAGTCCAGTGCAGAGCGCGTTAGTTGTGCACCTTAAACGCATACACATTGCTTAATACACACCGGATGTACAGCAATACGCAAATATCTTTTTGAATGAAAAAGAATTAAAGGATTAAAATATTTTAAAAATTATTACTTTCTACATAAATATAAAAACCACTGCTTCCATGCCTTCTTCATGTCGGGGGGGGCTTTTTTCAGTGTATTCATGACAACTTGCTTTTGTATAATGTTATTATTATTAGCAGTATTATTTAATATATGCATATTTATATTTGTTTTAATAAAAACAAGCTTAGATTTGTCCACCTGTCGGGTTTTGGACCATATGGGGCATAGGACATGTGTTTGGATAGAACTAGGTTTTTTTTAACCACACTTCATTATTATTGTTCATTTATTTGTTTGCTGGAAATTAGAACTGAACTTAGAAATAGTTTGGAAAGTAATATTTGCACTTAACAAATGGAATTAAATATGTAGGCTAATGGATGTCTTCAGTGGAGTGCATAGAACACTGTTTCCTAATCCACGAAAGTAAAGGAGTAAAGAGTAAAAGTGAAGAGAAAGAGAAAGTTAAGAGGTTGAATGGAGGAAGTTTTCTGGCGAGTGAAGATTTCAGTTTTTCCACTTACAAAGTCCTCAATGTGAATAGCAAATGCGACATGGCACGATGCAACTGACTCAGACGCAAAGGGAATGGGAGATGAGACTTTGATTGGTTTATTCTCAAAACACACCCATAACTCATTAAGAGAATATATATAATATATATATAATTGTCATTGTTTAAAAATAAAATATTTTGGAAAATACACATTTGAAATTAGGATGGATGGAATAATGGATGAATAGATTAGCATCATTACTTCACAGTAATACTTAATTGATAATCCTTACCAACACCTCTGACATAACGGTATTAGGTGATCAGCATGTGCTCTTTAACTGTCTGTTAAAAGAACCATTGCAGATGGAAGTACATGATCAAAAACTAATCACAGAAGTTCCCACCATCATTTAAAAAAATGCCCACTTTATTTAATGAACTGATTCTGTCCTAGATCAGCACTATAATTGGTGTCTGAGAGTATAGCTCAATTTGAAACATAACATCCTCCCTTTGTTGAACTCACAATATTAATGATTGCTTTTTTTAATCAAAGCTTGGAAACGGAAAAGGGTTCATTTATTTCTAGTCATATATACCTCATTTTCATTTAAAATTTCAGTTGAATAAACTTTTTTATCATCTTTTATTTTATGTTTGCAAGCCTTTGATGATGCTATAACCAAATAGAGATAATGGGCAGGTCGTCTAATTTCACAGATCTTTCAAGTCAGGATAATGAAAGTGATTTGATCCTATAAATTACTAGAGAGCATTAACAGAAGGAGAAAAGATGTTTTTGAAGTCCAAATCTTATTACAACACTTGAAACACTGAAAAGATTTAACCACAAGAGTGAAGAGAACATAAAAGAACGTAATTAGAGAATAGAAAAGAGCAGAGTATTTCCTAATACTGACACAAAAAAGACAGAAGGTTTATTATTATTTACAGTGTATTTGCTCCACGGCAGAAGCAAAGTATGCTAAATAGGCTGCCAAACAAATTCGACTTTGGAAATTATTAATTGATTCACTTGTACGGTCTATGCTAATTTTCAAATTTCGGTCATTTTGTGTCACCTGTTGCTTCTTCAGTCTCACACATTATTGCGTGCATTAATGAGAGCAAATTATTCTCTGGAAGCTTATCCGTTAATAACCCCAACATCCATCTAGGTCTGTTTTTGACCATCCTTTGAAAATGACCAATAAATGATCTGGCATGTCTGAGTGGAAGTGCCATCAGAGCATGAGAGCGTTTATAACTGCCTCTATGCAAAGTAAAAAGGCTTTGATGGAAATGGTAATGTCTTCCCCTCCAAGCGAATCCATGAAGGGGAGTCAAAGCAATCGGTTGAGTTAATGGCACTAAGGTGATTCTGGGCGGCAGGAAAAGCAGCTCCCATCGGTTAGGGCCACAAAAGGTGGTGTTTGCAGGAATTGTGAGCACAAGCAGCACTTTTCCCACCTTTTAAATGAGTCTGAACACTACATCTATCTTTATTACCGACTGTTTCACGAGTTTCATGACCAATGGCTTTTCATCAGGCCTACGAATAGTATTTAGGTCATGCTTGTTGATGGATTTGATGCATGTTGCATGGACACAATCGGGTTATTGCTTTATCTGAATAATGTGGTGTTGTTTTGTCCATCATAGTATGACAAGTGGGTAAATAGTTGTTGTTTTTGAATTCTGACTCCTTTAGTTTATTCTTTGAACACTGTTTACACATTCTAATTGTAACACAATGTGTATAGGATTTTTTTTTCAACTGCCACAACCTCTATAAAATGTACACACTCAAAAAATATTGTTGCTGCTGGATCAAACTACTTATTTAAAACGAGCTGAATCAACACAATACTTGAGTTTTTTTCTAGATAACTTAATTGTTTTGTCTTCAATCCACTTAAATTGGTAAAAAACAATTAAGTTAACTTAATTTGTGTTGGGACAACATTAAGGAATTGTGTGGAACCCGTTATTTTTAACATATGTGTATGTTAACAAATGAAGATAAGAAACAATGATAATGGTAATTAGGGAAAACATAGTCCTGCCATTATTTGACAACATTAAAACTGTGAGTGACTGATTTTCCTAAACTTATGTTTCTAAGAAGATATTAAAACACTTTTTTTTTTGCCCTTCAATGTCTCTTAAGGGTCTCCTACTTTAGTGCTCTTAAAATAAGTTCTGTATTATTCAGCAGAAAAAGTCATACAGGTTTTAAGAAACAAGATGAAAAGGATATTCATTAATTAATTCATTCAAAACAGTCTTTCAGAATGGCTGATTAATTAAAAAACAAAGGAAGTCACTATTTTATGAAAGGATAATTGATTCAATTTGTTCAAAAACAGGCTTTTGGGATGAAACTGCACAGTGCTGCTCTGAGTTACACAAATGCTTTGTTTCAATCTATGTTCATTGTCAAAAAAAATAGAAATAAAATATGACATTGTGCTTGAATTAGTGTGTATGGATGTTTCCCAGTGCTGGGTTGTAGCTGCAAGGGCATCTGCTGTGTAAAACATATGCTGGATAAGTAGGTGATTCGTTCATTGCGACCCCTGATGAATAAAGGGACTAAGCCGAAGGAAAATGAATGAATGAATAACTATCACATTTGCGATCATACTCACTGATACTGTATTTGGCACTCTTGCTTGTGTGCTGTCACTAACCTATATCATATCTTATAAAAATAAAAGAAAAAAACACACCGAAAAATATCTGGCTTTCATAACTCGAATTCCACTCACCGGCCACTTTATTAGGTACACTTAACTAGTACCAGGTTGGACCCGCTTTTGCCTTCAGAACTGCCTTAATCCTTGGTGGCATAGATTCAATAAGGTACTGGAAATTTGATCCATGTTGACATGATAGCATCACGCAGTTGCTGCAGATTTGTCAGCTGCACATCCATGATGCAAATCTCCCGTTTCACCACATCCCAAAGGTGCTCTTTTGGATTGAGTTCTGGTAACTGTGGAGGCCATTTGAGTACAGTGAACTCATTGTTATGTTCAAAAAAACCAGTCTGAGATGATTCGCTTTATGACATGGCGCGTTATCCTGCTGGCAGTAGCCATTAGATGAATGGTACACTGTGGTCATAAAGGGATGGACATGGTCAGCAACAATACTCAGGTAGGGTGTGTCGTTGACACACTATTCAATTGGTACTAATGGGCCCAAAGTGTTCCAGAAAAATATCCCCCACACCATACACCACCACCACCAGCCTGAACTGTTGATACAAGGCAGGATGAATCCATGCTTTCATGTTGTTGATGCCAAATTCTGACCCTACCATCCGAATGTCGCAGCAGATATCGAGACTCATAAGACCAGGCAACGTTTTTCCCATCTTCTATTGTCCAATATTGGTGAGCCTGTACGAATTGTAGCCTCAGTTTCCAGGTCATAGCTGACAGGAGTGGCATCCGGTGTGGTCTTCTGCTGCTGTAGCCCATCCGCCTCAAGGTTCGACATGTTGTGCGTTCAGAGATGCTCTTCTGCATACTTCGGTTTTAACCAGTGATCATTGCATGAAAATCCCAGTAGATCAGCAGGTTCTGAAATACTCAGACCAGCTTGTCTGGCACCAACAACCATGCCACTTAAATCTTCCCTATTCTGAAGCTTGGGTTGAATTGCAGCAGATCGTCTTGACCATGTCTACATGCCTAATGTATTGAGTTGCTCCCATGTGATTGGCTGATTAGAAATTTGCGTTAGGGATTAGTTAGACAGGTGTACCTAATAAAGTGGCCAGTGAGTGTATAGTGTAAATGTAACTGCTTTCTTAAAGAAATCACTATATAGTGTTTGTTTGTAGACTCTCAATACATGTTTTGTTTGTTTATTTCAAATTCAGAAAATGTATTTAAATTTATAAAAGACTATAAAAATCAGACACCCCATGAAAGTATGTGGGAGCCAAATAGCTGAAGGGTCCCCATTAGAAACACACTGCCAAAAATCACATAAATAATTAAAAGATACTCCACTTGAATGTCATCATATAATGAAAAAGTAGCCCATAGCTAGGAGGCAGGTGACATCTTTGATAAACACAAGTAGAAAAGTGCCCACTGCTCTCAGAAGCGCTCAATGGACCAAAGCGGACAAACCTGATGCCTGGTGTCAGGGCTGCTAAACCCCTGAAAGCTCCCCATTCCCTGCAGGGCAGTACAGACACACTGGCTGGGGAGCGTTTCATTTGTCTGTTTGTTTATGCACACAGAGACTATAGCACTGTATGTTTGAGTCTGTTAAATATGCTTTAGAGGACAAGCTGCTGTGCTGGGCAGCGAGGTGTGAAATATTAAAATAATCTTTCTGGCAAATTGCTCCTCTCGGGTGCAGACAGGGGAGCATTTTCTTTGTGACTGATACATGGGCAGGCATTTCAGTCTGAGTACGTTGGCTCCTATGTGGCCGCTAACATGAGAAGGTCCGCAAGGTCCTGCCTGATGGGCATTAACCTTCATTTGCATATCAATTGAATTTAAAATGCAGGGCTTGGAACCCAGCGCCGGTTTTTCAAAAACAAATGGCGAATTCTGCAGGGAAATGGAAGAAAGTGGCTTAGAGGTGAAGAAAAGGACCGAGGGTGTCCAGAAGCTTGAAGGATTGCTTAATATAGCTCATTCTCCTTTCTCAACAGTGAAAATTTGGACCATTACTGAGTTTTAGAAGCCCTGTGGATAAGGCTTTAGACAAAGAGAATTAAAACTCTGCCTAAAAATAACAGAACGAGAAATGTCAATCACGAAATACAGTCTAGAAAGGTTCTTTGTTCTGGCAAGTCAAGTAGGAATAGTACATTATACTAAAAACTGTACATATATTAGAGGAGGTATAAACATGCAACCAACAATCTAATTATTTTCCCTTAGAGATAAACCTCTATGGCAAATGCAAAGTTAGATAATAGTTTTAAATATGTCTGCACACAAAATAAAATTCTCTAATAAAGTTTTGGTCACGTTTATTCTCGAAAAATAAATCTTCATTAGTTTTAATCAGCTCAATTAATGTTTACATCAGGTCATTTTTAGCCATGATCTTGTAGTAGTTCTCCTGATTCAATATTTAGAGCAAGTTGGACCATTGAACTACAAAAACTGGTTACTTGATGTGAAACCTGTCACCGTACAGAATTCACTGCTCAAAAGGTCATCCTGACTGACACATACAGAAACAAGTCACACCTCATTTTAGATGCTGTCATGTTTAGACGCATGAAATAATTTGTCCAGACAATAACCTGTAACAAATAATAATAAACATTTCTGCCAAATATATAAAGCTGAATACTCTATGTTGAGAACATCACCAAGTTTGTAAGCTTTTTAGGATGAGTCTACTTTTAAACAAAGCAGCTTTCTAGTCAATTTAAGAACAAAAAAAAAAAACCAAAGAAAAAAAACGTAAGTAAACAAAATCTGAGAAGTTTTATTGTCTCTAAAAGTGAAACTGTAGTTTGTAAAGATTGCCAATAAACTGACTAGATTTTACCCACAATTTGGCAAGTACCAGCATATGTGGTGGCACATTTAGACTACCATACTCCACTCAAAAAATGACATTTGCTGTTTTTTCAGACTACTTTTTTAGAGCTGTAACAACACAATTCTTGATATTTTTTTTGTTGCAACAACTTAATTGTTTAATGTCCAATCCCCTTAAATTTGTAAAACCTAATAAGTTAACTAATTTCCTACATGTTTTCCCAACACAAATTGCGTGGAACCTAGCATTTTTTATTCAATGTGTATAGAATTTTATTTGTGGAGTGCTTGATTGCAGAACTTTAGTTGATCATGACTCCCAACTTCCACTTCATTATAAATCTAATCAGGGTCAAGAATAACAAAAGATTTCAGTCATTATCACACAATTAATTTGTTTTCCTTTTCTGTTTTCCTAATCCATTTATTAAAATCAACACATTTTTAAAATGACCAAACTTGTTCAATTTAGCCATGGCATTTCCTTGAAATGATACGTAGCTATCATTATCTAGCTATATCTAATTTTACAGTGGAAAAAACTCACAACAAACAGCCAGAGTTTAATATTATGCAGAAATAAGTGTGTTTTTAATTAATTTAGCTTATTTTAACGGGCAAATGATGGCACAAATTGCATGATCATAGTCCATAAAAGTCACTTAAACAGGAGCGTAAGAGATATTAATAATATTCTCAAATAGGGGTCATCGCTGTGTCCAAAAAAAGCAGTCACATATCTAATATAATATATGCTATAATAAATACTAGTCCTGCACAAATAATGGAATACAATTTTGCGGGGAAAAACAGTCACACTTTACAATAAAGTCTCATTAACTAAAGTTAGTTATTGTATTTATTAACATCTATGTACTAATAATGAACAATACTCATACAATGTTTATTACTAATAGTTTAACATTTACTGATGCATTATTAAAATCTAAATTCATGATTGTTAACATTAGTTAATGCAGTGAGTTAATGTGAACAAAGCATCAACAACTGTATTTCCATTAATGTTAAGAAATGAATAAATGTATAAATAAATATGAATAAATACTGTAGTAAATATTAATAAAGACTGTAGTAAATGTTGTTCATTGTTTGCTTATGTTAGTAAATGCATACAGTAATGTTAACTAATACAACTTTATCAAAAAGAAGAAGATATATCATATATCAAACTTATAAATGCTCTGCCCAAATGACCATCATTAAAAATGCTCTGCACAATTGACCCTCTAATCCATGTAATTGTTAAAGCACAAATTACCAATACACTGTTTCAAACTGGGGTGACATGTTGGCTCAGTGGTTAGCACTGTCTCCTCATAGCAAGAAGGTTGCTGGTTCGAGTCCCAGCTAGGTCAGTAGCATGCTGCGAATTACAAGGGGGTTTTGGGAGGAATGACCCCCCTAATTAACGCTTGATCCTCCCTGAAGTACTTCAAAACAACATACAGTTGAAGTCAGAATTATTAGCCCCCCTGAATTATTAGCCCCCTTGTTTATGTTTTCTTCAATTTCTGTTTAACGGAGAGAAGAATTTTCCAACATATTTCTAAACATAATAGTTTTAATAACTCATTTCTAAAGACTTATTTATTTTATCTTTGCCATGATGACAGTAAATAATATTTGACTAGATATTTTTCAAGACACTTCTATACAGCTTAAAGTGACATTTAAAGGCTTAACTAGGTTAATTAGGTTAACAAGGCAGGTTAGGGTAATTAGGCAAGTTATTGTATAATGATGGTTTGTTCTGTAGACTATTGAAAAAAAAATTAGCTTAAAGGGGCTAATAATTTTGACCTTAAAATGGTTCATAAAAAATTAGGAACTGCTTTTGTTCTAGCCGAAATAAAACAAATAAGACTTTCTCCAGAAGAAAAAAAATTATCAGACATACTGTGAAAATGTCCTTGCTCTGTTAAACATAATATTAATATATACTATGTTAAACATAATTGGGAAATATTTAAAAAAGAAAAAAAGAAATCAAAGGGGGGCTAATAATTCTGACTTCAACTCTATATAGGGGGGTAAGTTCTTTAATACTGACAAATAATTTGAATTGCTTTGTATTTTAAATAATAATGTTAATAATTAAAATATAAAAAAATCTAATTAATAATATAAATATACATCTTGGCAACACAGTGGTGCAGTAGGTAGTGCTGTCGCCTCACAGCAAGAAGGTCGCTGGGTCGCAGGTT
Source organism: Danio kyathit (assembly GCA_903798195.1). Taxonomy (NCBI): domain Eukaryota; kingdom Metazoa; phylum Chordata; class Actinopteri; order Cypriniformes; family Danionidae; genus Danio; species Danio kyathit. The sequence goes on from LR812524.1 coordinate 46,607,156, forward strand.
CGAACCTCGGCTGGGTCAGTTGGCGTTTCTGTGTGGAGTTTGCATGTTCTTCCTGTGTTCGCATGGGTTTCCTCCGGGTGCTCCGGAGACATGCGGTACAGGTGAATTGGGTAGACTAAATTGTCCATAGTGTATGAGTGTGGATGAGTGTATGGATGTTTCCCAGAGATGGGTTCCGGCTGGAAGGGCATCCGCTGCGTAAAAATGTGCTGGATAAGTTGGCGGTTCATTCCGCTGTGGCGACCCCAGATTAATAAAGGGACTAAGCCGACAAGAAAATGAATGAATGAATGAATGAAATATACATCTGACCACCCCTATAATGGTTCATACCACTGTGAATGCATAATCAAGCCAATCAGTCTGTGAGAAAAAACTCATTCAATAGTTTGAGGCCGCAGATCTAGAGCACCGATAGACAAAGTAATTATTCATAAGGCTGTTTTCTGGTAAAATAGCTGTTTGTTTCCACATATAGCCTAAAAGTAAAGTCAAATTAGATACATAGTTTGACTTACAGTGACCTATAGCTAATCAGAAACTGTAGGTCAGAATACACAAAATATCCCACAAAACACTGAAAACATTAATAAATTAGATGTAATTTTAATAAATATATACATTTGATTCACTGAAGGACGTTTTACAAAAACAAACATTACCAAAAAAGTTGACCCCTCTGATCGTCAATCTATAATTCGCACCCTGGTCACTTGGCATTTCTGTGTGGAGTTTGCATGTTCTCCTCGTGTTCGCAGGGGTTTCCTCCGGGTGCTCCAGTTTCCCCCACAGTCCAAAGACATGCGCTATAGGTAAATTGAATAAACTAAAAATTGGCCATAGTGTATGTGTGTGCATGCGAGAGTCTATGGGTGTTTCCCAGTACTGGGTTGCAACTGGAAGGGCATCCGCTGTGTAAAACATATGCTGGATAAGTTGGCGGTTCATTCTG
>LR812524.1:46613107-46653107 GCA_903798195.1 Danio kyathit
CGATCATAATAATCTATGAAAAGTCTGTAAAATAACAGTGTTTCTCTGTGAAACTCTTATTGTGTAACTTTATTAAATGGATTTGATAATAATAATCTAGGAAAAGTCTGTAAAATAACAGTGTTTCTCTGTAAAACTCTTATTGTGTAACTTTATTAAATGGATTTGATCGTAATAATCTAGGAAAAGTCTGTAAAATAACAGTGTTTCTCTGTAAAACTCTTATTTTGTAACTTTATTGAACGTATTTGATCATAATAATCTAGGAGAAGTTTGTAAATAACAGTGTTTTTCTGTAAACATTTTAATGAAAATATCTGTAGATTTATTATTTTTGCACTTTATTTCAACAAAAGAAATTTTACCGTAATTTTATGGTTTTTGTTTGGCAGCCGTAGCTGCCAGTCATTACCTTTTTTTTTACGATTTTTTTTTTTTACAGTGTATATATATATATATATATATATATATATATATATATATATATATATATATATATATATATATATATATATATATATATATATATACAGGGCTTAACATTAACTTTTTTGATCACCAGCCACTGTGGCTAGTAGATTTCCAACATTACTAGCCACTCAGCATTTTCACTAGCCACACTTTTCTTGTTGGGAAAATATATTTTATATGCATAAAGTTGACTTTGACATGCTAAAATGACTTGATTTAGATGTGTTATGTCCACAAGCCTTCTCATTCATTTAACTTCTTGTGTGTGTTGTGTATTAGCTTGCTCAGTGTGCATGAGCAAATGGGTTGTGTCGCAATGCAATCAGTTTTTATTTCACAGGACTTTTCAGGGCTCAAAATTAAGGATTTACCAAATTTATCTCTGACCACACCAAATAAGTATTTTTTAGCCACAATTTTTTAATGTGTCAAAACAAGGAAAATATAGCTAACTTTATAGCTGCACTTTTTAATTCAACAAAACTTTTCTTTAAAAAAACATTACATTTAAAAAAATAATTATTGTCATGTATCTAAAATAAGCACAGTAATCTGTCCTGGCTAAAAGTCTCAGATCAGCAGTTAACTACACATAAACGGGGAGTTAATCTCCCATTAAAGCAATGTTATTATAAAAATATATAATTAAACCATATTAACTAAAATAACTGTAAGCAAAAGAAAGCAGGTAAAACATACCGTGTTTGATAATGAAAGGATAATCACTCGCACGGTTAATATCAGCCTGTAAATGAAAGCAGTGACCGATGCTGCTTACAAAAGAATATGTGTATTTTTGTTTTAATCTTGAGCACTTGAAAGCAGCAGGACTGTGGGTGCAGGATCATCGCTCTTTGTCCAGTCTATTTCAAAGAGAACCGATCACACCAGTTGCGCTTCCTTAAGGCACGGTGACGGTTGCTTCGCGCAAGTAAACGGGAGCGCGCGCGCTTATTAACAGTCGCATCAGCTGTGCGCGCGCGAGTGAGTGATCATCCTCTCGTTCGGTATTTACCTGCTTTCTGCTCGCGCGTACAGTTATTTTTGTCAGTCGTGCTGCTTCTCGATTCTAAGATCACATTTGCACGAATATTGGGCCACGCTTATTTTCAAACCCTGCTAAAACTACAATTTAAAAATGATTTCCAACTAGCCAACGTGGCTAGTGGAGGTGTCTGTCTTACCCGCCAGAGCTGAAATCTACCCGCATTTGGCGGGTTGGCGGGTGTTAATGTAAAGCCCTGTATATGTATATGTATAAATATATCTATATGTATATGTATATATGTATGTATATATATGTATATATATGTATATATATGTATATATCTATATGTATATATATGTATGTATGTATATATATATATATATATATATATATATATATATATATATATATATATATATATATATATATATATATATATATATATATATATATATATATATATATATATATATATATATATATATATATATATATATATATAAAGCAAAGTCACCCAAGCTTTTTTGTATTCAAAGAGCCTTAATCAGCAAGGGTCAAGTACTCCATCAACACCAAATAACGAACTCACATAATACTGTTTAGAATTTCAGTAGCAATGACATTTTAAAACTGATTAACTTTGAGTGAGATGAGAAAGGAACACTGTTGAATAATATCCTCTTCATATATTTAGCACAGCAAAATCAGATTTTTTTCCCAAACACCCAATGGAATTAGTACCTCTGAGCAAAGGGATATGCACAATGTCAAAAATTATTTGCCAAAAAAAAAAAGAAAAAGGTCTAAGTCTGAGATCAAAAGTCTCCACGGCAATGAAGAGCAACTCTCAAATATTTCGACATGTAGGGCTTATTTCTGTGTTTCAAGTCAATAAAGTCAAGGCCAAGCTTTCAGGAATATTACAAAGCAAATCAAAACTACACAAATTATCAGCAAACACACAAACAAAAGCAACTATCAATATTTAATAGCTTATTAGACACAATACTAAATGTTCAATAATACAATCGCTGAGAATAAAAAATGCAAAACATTTAATAGAATGTCACTTTCTAAATAAAACATAGATTTTTGAAGAACACCTTGCCTCATGAACTGTAATAAATGTACACTACCTGACAAAAGCCTTGTTGCCTATCCAAGTTTAGGAACAACAAATAATAACTTGACTCGGAGTTGATCATTTGGTATCAGAAGTGGCTTATATGAAAGGCAAAGGCCTCTAGATTCTGCTTATTTTACCTAAGTAAAATTTGATCATGCCTTGATTTTTAATTCTTTAATTAGGACAGTAAGGTCTGACATTGCTTAGACAAAAGTCTTGTCACTTAACAGTAATAATTTACAGTATAGAAAATAAAGTCATAGTGCAGTGGACAAAGAATTAATATTGTGCATGACTCCCATGAGCTTGGAGGACTGCATCCATACATCTCTGCAATGACTTAAATAACCTATTAATAAAGAAATCTGGAATGACAAAGAAAGCATGGACTCCGAAAGATCATCAAGGTTCTTTGGATTCATCTTCAATCCCTCCGCCTTCATCTTACCCCAAACATGCTCAATAATGTTCATGTGTGGTTACTGAGCTGGTAAATCCTGGGGCACCTTGACCTTCTTTGCCTTTAGGAACTTTGAAGTGGATGCTGAAGTATGAACCTATGGGGTTTGCAATGTAATTGGCAGCACAAATGCCTAGATACCTCAGGCTGTTGATGTTGCCATCCGCTCTGCAGATCTCTTGCACGCCCCCATACTGAATGTAACCCCAAACCATGATTTTTCCTTCACCAAACTTGACTGATTTCTCTGAGAATCTTGGGTCCATGCGGGTTCCAATAGGTCTTCTGCAGTATTTGTGATGATTGGGATGCAGTTCAACAGATGATTCACTGGAAAAATCTACCTTCTGCCACTTCTCCAAATGATCAACTAGAATTCAAATTATTTTTTGTTGTGCTTACAACTGGGATCGACAACAAGATTTTTGTCAGGTAGTGTATTGTTAAAAAAGGGTTTTGCAAATACTGTAGGTGTTGGTACAGCATGACATACAGAGCATGGCACTGTAAATGAGTATTAAAAAAAACTTGTTAGAAAGCCCTGATATCTGTATTAGAGGGTAGAAACAAAGGCTGGGTGAGAATCGGAATTGAGAAAGCATATTACACAGGGACACAAACTTTTCCAATTTTCCTACGTCCTTCCTTGCCTGGACTCTTAACACCACAGATGCATCACCTATTACCCATCACCCTTGAGTAATGTCATTCATGACACCCTACTAATGAAGCCAGGCTTCAAGAGCCCATCGGACATGCAGAGTAATTACCAGCCTAGCTGTGCCCTTGGTGTATACATACAATGAAATCCCAGGCTTAGTTTCAATGTAAGAGAATATATGGAAAGCAAAAATTAGATATTACTTCATAAAGCATGAAATCCTAATTAGCTGTGACACATTCCCTACAGCAATGCTGCATCTGCTCTCAGAACAGTGCACTTGCAATACTATCCATAAAATCCAATTTTACAGTTTAAATATGACTTCAGATAGTATTTCTCAGTTAAAGGGGTCATTTTGTATACCTCTCCTGATTTCTTTTTCATAAGTAGTATGTTAGTATTTTTGTGTGTGCCACATTTAATTTCTCAAGCTATTTCCCCTCTTCCTCAGCTTAATTTTTTTTGCATTGCCTCCAAATAACTCTTTTACATGTGAAATATAATCAAATATACATTTGAAGTCAGAATTATTAGGCCCCCTGAATTATTAGCCCCCCTGCTTTTTTTCCCCTCAATTTCTGTTTAACGAAGAGAAGATTTTTTCAACACATTTCTAAACATAATAATTTTAATAACTCATTTCTAATAACTGATTTCTTTTTTCTTTGCCTTGATGACAGTAAATAATATTTGACTAGATATTTTTCAAGACACTTGAAAATATACACTATACAGCTTAAAGTGGCATTTAAAGGCTTAACTAGGTTAATTAGGTTAACTAGGCTGATTAGGGTAATTAGGCAAGTTATTGTATAATGATGGTTTGTTCTGTAGACTATCAAAAAAAAAAAAAAATAGCTTAAAAGGGCTAATACTTTTGACCTTAAAATGGTTTTAAAAAAACTAAAAACTGCTTTTATTCTACCTGAAATAAAACAAATAAGACTTTCTTCAGAAGAAAAAATATCAGACATACTGTGAACATTTCCTTGTTCTGTTAAAGATCATTTGGGAAATATTTAAAAATGAAAAACAATTCAAAGGGCGACTAATAATTCTGACTTCAACTGTAGCTTGAACTGCTTTTGCAATAGGTCTGGTTTACTTTTTTGGAAATGTATTAGTGCTGTTATTATGAAAAAAATGTGGTGAAATACAAAACATACATCAAAACCAGTGGCTACAGAGGACTTTTAGTACTTTTCAATAACAATCTAGGCCACATTGTTGGCAAACTGAACATTTACTGCAGAAAAGACAATCGAGCAAACAGTGCTTTGAGCATATAAAAAGATCAAAGTTGCTTATGCAACACTATGAATATAAATGCATGATAATAACTGCTTACATGAATGCACTGCAACCCATGATTTTTAGAAATATTGCAAAATATACTTTAACATATAGCCAAATATATGGAGTTTTCAGGTAAAATGATCACTACAGTGGCAATAAAACACCAATAATGCAAATAAAAAAATGCAAATAATGAGAACTAGGCAGATTATCAATGCTTATTTTTGCATGGTTCCTTGCTTAACGGGATAGCAGGCCCATAGCCAGCCTGGTCAAAGGGTGGTTCTTTTTCACAAAAATACCTTTTTTTCACACAGACCTTTTTGCAGTTATTCGCCTCATTTTCAGTGTAATTATGAGATTTAAATAATGCATTTTAGTGACATCTTAAGCACAATTTTTAGTTGAATTAGCTTGTCGGATGGTCAGAATAAACTTTTTAATGTACCAAAAATATTTCCTAAAAATTTTGAATAAAGAAATATGAAATAATAATTATTTTTAAAATGTTAATTTATTACATCATATATCAGTAGAAAAAAATAAGAATCTGTTAATGTTTTAAATTAAAAACTGTGGCCTATTGTTATTTACTAGGCAAATAACAAACTGGCCAGCACATTTGACTGTCCTCAGTCAAAATTTGGCCATTTGAATGATAAAAAAAAAAAAAATAATAATAATAATAATATAGAGCGTCATGATTTTTCTAACCTCTCTTGTAAAAAAAAGTACATTTGAAAATTCATGGATAACAATTATAGCCAAATTAGTGTTTAAATGAATTTTATAATGGGCAGTTTTTGATGCTTAAATGAATAACAATGATGAAAATTTTGATGAATAAAAGTTACTTGTAAAACGTTTCTCTATTTAAAAACTATAAAGTAGCGAAAGATGATGTCTCTTACTGTACATCGTGTATTGTATGTTTTCTTGTACAGCTGGATGTGAAGAATATTTGTTAGCATTGGCCAAAACTGATTAGCTGAAGTCACATCGAAGCAACAGCCAGCAGAGGATTCCGTTTGGTCTTAAAGCCTTTTTCATTGGATTATTTTATTTATGATGGTTTAGCAGTCAAAATATGATAAATGAGCTCATGTATGAGACAAATTCCCCCCCAGGTTACAGGCCTGGATAGTTTACCCAAAACTGAAAATTCTGTCATCATTGTCAACCTGTTTGATTTTTTTCTTCTTCTGTTGAACACAAAAAAAGATATTTTTAAGAAAGCTGCAAATCTGTAACCATTGAGTTCCATTATATTAGTTCTTGGATTGCATCTGCACCAAGTCTGCAGCCAGACCCCTCTCTAAAGGTTTGGGAACACTTAATGAGGAGTAAATTTTCATTTTGGGGGTGAACTGTCCCTTTATTGTTGACAATCAAATGACAATGAAAATGAAAACATTTATAACCAATGGGAAATGAAAGGAAGAGGTAAAGCTCTGAATCTGTGATGGTTAAAGAAAAGATACTCACAGCTGGAAAAGATGAGGGGGCAGGAGTGTTCATCCATAGGAAAGTTATGAAGCTGAAGCTGGCACTCTGCATTTATAGTCAATCTATGAACAAAAGAAGGGGGATACAGTTAAAAAATAAAAAGATTTGTCAGTCTATTATGAGGCAAAATAAGAGGACAATAATAGATATGTCCATGACAAGTTCTGTAATTGAAATATATAAACGCCAATTTACTTATTCCACTCAAACATTTAAAAAGCACTAAAGAATTACATGATGGTGTTTTGCAACATTTCAACAAGGGGTAAGAAATAATCACAACTTATTTCACTTTTGATTTTCAGGATGAGAAATTGGCAGTTAGATGAAGCTTGTTTGACAGATGTCTTCTCGGAATAATTCCCAGGTGAAATCAATGACGTGTGAAGCGTCTGTTTCACGCAGTAGTTTAGGATATAAAGTTTTAATTATTATCTCTCACGGGAAGAATATAATGAAGCACAGCTGTGATGACTGCATGCTTATTAACCATATAGCATGAATAAGGATGACACTGTTAATATGACTCAGAAAAATTGCTTTCCCCTCTCATGACATCTCTGTACCTATGGAGCCTGAAAAATGTGAATATGAAAAATTAGGCATATTTTCATCAGAATAAATGGCAATTAATTTTGTTGTTAGTATCAGTATGTGCCAAAAAGATTTATTATTTATTATTATTATTTATATGTTTTTAGGGCCATCTTTATAATAACCTTATTAAATGTGCTGTATTTTATGTTCAATACTTTAATAAACAACTACTTCAATCGTCTCTAAAAGCATGTGTCAACATGAGAATAATGCAGCAACATACAGTACACTCACCAGCCACTTTATTAGGTACACCTGTCCTACTGCTTGTTAACGCAAATTTCTAATCAGTCAATCTCATGGCAGAAACTCAATGCATTTAGGCATGTAGACATGCTCAAGACCATCTGCTGCATTTCAAATCGAGAATCAAAGTGGGGAAGAAAGGTGATTTAAGGGACTTTGAACGTGGTATGGTTGTTGGTGCCAGACGGGCTGGTCTGAGTATTTCAGAAACTGCTGATCTACTGGGATTTTCACGCACAACTATACTGTATCTATCTATGGTTTACAGAGAATGGTCTGAAAAAGAGAAAATATCCAGTGAGCGGCAGTTCTGTGGGAACAAATGCTTTGTTGATGCCAGAGGTCAGAGAAGAATGGCCAGACTGGTTCGAGCTGATAGAAAGGCAACAGTAACTCAAATAATCACTCGTTACAACCGAGGTATGTAGAAGAGCATCTCTGAACACACAACATGTTCACCTTTGGGGTGTGGTGGAACTGGAGATTCGCAGCATGTGTGATGCTGTCATGTCAATATGGACCAAAATCTCTGAGAAATATTTCCAGTACCTTGTTGAATCTATGCCACGAAGGATTAAGGCAGTTCTGAAGGCAAAAGGGGGTCCAACACGGTACTAGTAAGGTGTACCTAATAAAGTGGCCGGTGAGTGTATAAAGCCAATATGACATACCAGGACTGGCATCTGTGGTTTAAACCTGTAATTTTGTCAATGGTTATATTTTAAGTAAGTTATTTTTTAATTTAATTTAATTTATTTCATTTCATTTCATTGGCCTCTTAGAAAAGTTTTTGTTGTCTTCTAAAATAAAATAAAATAAAATAAAATAAAATTTTTATAATTAATAAAATTAATAATTAACAAAAGTATAACTATTTTAGTAACAACAGTGATAATTGCAAAAAATAATTACATTTTGTTAATAGTTATATAATAGTTACAATAGTTACATTATTTTGTGAAAATGTAAAGACAATATTAATATTTAAAATTATATCACATATATATTGTATTAGATGATTTCCAGCTCATTATTGTTTTATGAGTTTGAGACATTAAACACACGTTTATTCTGAACTCTGCAAACAGTAATATGATAAATAAACATCGAGCAGATTATTGGTAAATTCCAGCTCCTACAAGTAAAACTGTTAGATTGCCTGTAGAGAATTTGAAGCGAATAGACAAACAGACACACAGAGCTCCGTCGGCTGTTTAAACACAATCCCTTGCTTCAGCGAGTAACACAGCGCTAGTGGATAATTGGCTTACTGCGGAAACCTTAGTCCTTGCAAATATGTGACAAAGAAGCCATCATGGTAAATATTGCCATATTGGTAAACAAACGCCCCGACAGCACATATTAAGCATTATAGAGAGGTATGGCGAATCAAATTCCTCATTTCTTAAGCTCAGACCTGAATCAGAGCCACCGAGTCGCAGCTCAGAAAGCGCACAAATTCCAGCATTGTTTACTTCAAAGCTTCGATGACTGCAATTAAAATAGAGAGTGACATTTCATAGTCTCCGCTAGCCTTTTCCATTCACACTCGTCTTAAATACCACTGCCGCGTGTCTGCTGTGTCACCGAATATCGATCATGAGCTCCATATGGGAGCATCTAGTTAGCCTTTGTTCCAGATTGGCTTTATCTGCAGAATTTGCCCCTCAGCATCAGTGCTGTTTCTCTTGATGCCAAGGAAATATTTCACGGAGCGCTGGAGACGGCATGATGCAGTCTCTCCACTGGCCTGTGAAATTTCCTCTGGTACAAATAGATGCGCTGGTCTTCAGGCAGCTGAGGGATACCTGAATAGGCCATCACACTGCCTGAGTGTACAATATTCAGTAGATGTTTTCACAAAAAATAGTTCTCTGCTCACAAAAGAGTGATGTTTTTTTCTTTGTGCAGTGTTGTTTAGATCACCTTTACTACTTGTGAGCTTCATTCAGTAGTTACAGAAGTTGCTCTAATTTGAGCAGCACATCTGGAGCATACCTGCCAACGCTCACGTTTTTCATGGGAGGTCTCCCGTATTTCATTTCCTGCCACCCTCCCGTTTAGTTTTTTCTCCTGAAAAACAACCGTAATTTCCCCCTGCCCTCGGTCCTCAGCTTTTTGGTACAATCTGTAACCTCGTGGGTTGCAAACTTTGGTGTAGTATCTGATCGCAGCAGCTGCCCGAAACCCTTTCCATAGCACAGTTACTAACACTACAGTTACTAACCTGGTTCTCAACTGTGTTGTTTAACAAACACACAAACACACACCGCCATTTATTTAGCTTTATTTAACAAATAATGCACAGTCAGCTTCCCCCATCCCAAGAGCAATTGTCAGCGTGTAATCCGATTCCAAAGATACTTACGACATAGAAAGAAATGTGCTGTTCTGTTGGACAGAGATGTGGTCATGCTCCTATACAACCCAACTTAATACTTATGCTTTTTTAATGTAATTGTTTATTTCCTCTGTATGTGTAATCAGGTGTTTGCAACAAGTCTCTTGCTCATGTATTACTCTTCTGTGTTATAATACTACTGGAATTCATGTTTAACCCTTGTGCACTGTTCAAATTTACTACCCTTTTGTTATGTTGGGGATGAAAACATCTACTGAATTAAACTGCTGTAAAAATGAATCAGATAAATATTTTTTCATAAATCTGTTAATCAACCTCAGTCTTGATCAAAACTACTAAATTGTTTAGAAAATTACAGGATTTTAACTCTTTAATTGCCAAGTTCACAAATGAGGTCACTGACTTCGTGAAAAAACACACAAAATGATGTACAGTATTTTCAATATAAAAAGTAATTTTACACTGGATTTTTTTCACCTTTTTTCACAGTCGTGGACATGCGAATGATTAGTAACAACATTAGCTTTGATGCATTGCTAGATTTTTCTCCCTAATTTACTGTTAGTGGCTGTTTTTGCATCATTGACTTCCATTATAATCACATTTGATGGTGCATAAATATATAAATGCATAAAGTCTTTGTTTTTATTTACTCCATGTAGTTCTGAGAACTGAGATGCATATTTAGATTTTCAGACACATCAAGGTAAGTGCTTAAAGGTCACTCTCACACACTCAGACACACATACACACACTTTAATTTGCTGTTATACTCCATAGAAAATCTAGAAACTAAGCTTTTTTTTTTGCACAGTTCTATCTAAAGGGGTTAATGGTGCCAACTGATGATTAACGGTAAAAATGTCAAATTTGACCTCTTCCCAACAGGGAAAACCACCAACAATCAAAAACTCATGATTATATGGTGTCATGATTTTGTAATTAAAAAAAAATGTGGTTATAATGGAAGTCAATGGGGCAAAACAGCCACCAACAGTAAATTCGGGAGAAAATTATGAAAATGAATCAAAAACAAGGCATCAAAGGCAATGTTGCTTCACATGTCCAAGACTTTGATAAAAGGTAAAATAATCCAGTCCACAATTACTTTTTATATCAAAAATACATAATTTTCTGTGTTTTTTTCCCACCAAATCAGTAACATCATTTATGAATTTGGCAATTAAAGAGTTAAAATCCTGTAATTTTTAAAGCAATTTAGTAGTTTTGATCAGGACTGAGGTTGATTAACAGATTTATGCAAAAAAAATCTGATGCATTTTTACAGCAGTTTAATTCAGTGGATGTTTTCATTCCGAACATAACAAAAGGGTAGTTAATTTGCCCAGAGTGTATTGTTGAGAATTATTTTTTAATTCAAAGCATTTTCTCAAAATTTGTCAAAATAAGATTTGTCACCATAAATCATTCTGCTAGCTGAAACACAGTAAAAGTTATGGCCAAATTAAGACACAAAATCACCCCAGAGTGGGTGAAAACATCCCCAACAGTACATAAGGGTTAACATTACCACAGTCAAATAAGATCATAGATAGTTCATGCTTGATATCCATGCAGAGCTAATTTGTTTTACTGAATGATCGTTTACATCTTATGTTAATACGTGTGCAACATATTAACATTTTAAGAAACTTTAAACATTTCTTCATTAGCACTTACCCAGAATGCATATGCAAATCACTAAGCTTAGGAATAAATGGTTGTAAAACTTCCTTTGGGAATGTAACTTTCTCATTGATCATCTCAGCTCCAGGGTGTTACAATACCATCCTTATAAACGCTAGTGACCAAGGCCGCCACACAGAGAGTTCCTCCGATCTGGCAACCAGAGATCACAGGAAAAGATGTAGACCCAAGTCTTTTCCAACCACACCCCAAGCGGTGCCAGGCTCTGACCTTGTCTTTTCCATTCATCAAAGATCCTCAAACCTGTTCTCTCTCAACCAACTTTAGCAAAGATCAACTGGAGCCTCAACAAACTGCATCAGCCCTCTTTTCAAACAGCAAGAGACTGAAAGTATCAAACTTTGTCTTGGTAACAGATCCATTAAATATCATCAAAACCTTTTCGCAAAGGAAACTGATGCTTCCTTCAGGCTGAAGATCTGCTGAATATCAAATAACTTCATGTTTTTATTCTTCACTCTTTACTGCCTCTCCTATACTAACTGAATGTATGTGTATGTTAGATTAGTTAAGTGTTTAGTGTAGTTAATAAAGCCTTATTTTTATCACACTTGAAGTTGTTCATTATTTGCTCATAACTGGTGTCCCTAATCATGCCGATTTTGCTACACGCTCTGTGTAGTTTTATTTTAAGGTTATTTTATATGACTCAGAAATTAACGTTCTTTGAATGAATATACACTTGACTAAAGACGTCAAGTAAAAGCGTATAGCTTATCTAAATATTATAATTAATCATAACAAATTATGATTATTTATTAACATTTCACCCCTTGCGCTAACTCGTTACAAAACTAACTGGTTAAACTTAGTCTTCATCAAGAAGACTTGGGCACCACAGTGGCTCAGTGGTTAGCACTGTCGCCTCACAGCAAGAAGGCTGCTGGTTTGACTCCCAGCCTGACCAGAGGAAGTTTGCATGTTCTCCCCATGTTCACATGGTTAAACTTAATCTGAAATGTACTGTATAGTCCAATTAATCTGAAATTAGTGTCAAATCAAGACTATAAATTTTATATTTATAATAAATGTTTTTTAATTTCAACCTCTTTAAATTGGTTATACTTTATCTGAATGTGCCCATTTTTGTGAGAAGTTCTCTAGTTCTTAAAAAATACCTTCACTTATTAGGGGACAATATCCATTAGAGGTGTAAACCTACACTGGTCTCACGGTTCGGTTCGGTTACGATTATCATGCCATCGATTCGGTTCAATTCGATATCTCGGTGCATCACGGTGCATTGACGATTCTTTCCATACACAGTTTTATATTTTCTTCACAGCACAGCAATTCTTGTATTAAAATGTATAACTATATTTATGTTTACTATTTGTAAAACAATTTTGTCCTTTAATACAAAGAGTCAGATATATAAACTGTACCTTTAAACAACACGAGCATTTATAGCAAATAAACAAATATAAATATCCCGCTCGCTTTCTGAGCCTTGTCTACCAAGTTCTTTCTTACACCCCTTTGATTGGTCACTAAGAAACTAATTGGTGAAAATTTTAGTGTGAAATTGTGCACAGTTTCTTAGTTTTTATATCTGACTGTTTGTATTAAAGGACAAAATTGTTTTACAAATAGTATATAAATATATTTATACATTTTAATACAAGAATTGCTGTGTTGTGAAGAAAATATAAAACTGTGTATGCAGGGGCGCCCCCAAGGGAAAAATTTATTTTTCAATAAATAAAATGCAGCCACTAAATTATTGTTGGTGCCACTGACGTAGCTTATTCACTGCTCTCCCCCTCAGCGCTGGTTCAACGCTGGTGAAAGCAAACTGACGCATGCGCGCAGAAAACCATTCCCGTGCACCTCACGCACTGCCGTGTGAATCCCGTTTTTTTGCATGCATTCCGATAAAATACGCGCAGCTCATGCGCCGTGAAACCAGAGTAAAAGCCTTTTGTACAGAGGTGTCGGCAGGCATCGAGTTTTGCAAGTCCACTAAACTAAAGTTTATATAATATGATGATGTAGTAACTTTCACTAAGCATGGCTTTAAAGCAGAAAGGAGGGATAAAGAGTCAGGGAGGTAAGACTTCATTACATTCATTTCTGGTTCGCCCAGGGTGTCATTTAAACTAGAACCATCACTGCCCTCCCCGATCGTCGTTGACAACACGCACACACCTTTAATAGACAGCAATGGCAATTTAATATTTACCTTAAGGTGCATCAATAGAAGAAGCTGCATTAATAATATTAATGTGGCTCAAAAGGGTTATGGATAAATGATATTATTAGGGTCTGTATAGTGAGCGAGTGTGTGTGTGTGTGTGTGTGTGTGTGTGTGTGTGTGTGTGTGTGTGTATAGTAATGCCTTTTGTTCAGTTTGTTCATTTGTTTGTTTTAATTATTCATTCATTTATCTTCATTAATTTTAGACATGACATATACTGTATGCTGTACAATAAAAGTATGTGAAAATAACTGAAGTTATATATATATATATATATATATATATATATATATATATATATATATATATATATATACGTGTGTGTGTTTTTAAACTAAATATAGATTTTTATTTGGTTTGCACATGTACTTGCTGAATTATTTCAAGGAATAAATTGCATTATTTCAAGATTAATTAATTAAATGAATTAAAACCACATTATTTCATTTACCAGAAACAAAAATATAACATTACACTGAATTCATTATTTTTTTGTGTGCCACTTCAAGATTTGCTGCGGCCTCTTCTGGCCACCCCTAAGAAAATTTTCTGGGGGCGCCACTGTGCGTATGTAAAGCATCGTCAATGCACCGTGATGCACCGAGATATTGAATTGAACCGAATCGATGGCATGATAATCGAAACCGAACCGAACCGTGAGACCAGTGTAGGTTCACACCTCTATTTAAAATCATTAAAAAAAATCTTACTGAGCCTAAACCTTTAAATATATGTTACTTAATACACTCTCTGAAATAAAGGTACCTTCCCAAAAGACAGAGATTTGTATTCGGATCCACATTGATACAGAAAGTATACACACTGTATTTGTATCTAAAACGTACAAAACTTTTTGAAATGGTAGTAAGTTGTTACAGCTTTTGTACTGTATTCTTATTTCTGACAGTGATGAACGTCTTTGTAATCGTTGTATAACAGCAATATAAAAGCAATTCTGTAATACACTAGCTTTTTTGGCGTGAAAGTGCTTCATTGTTCTTTGCTGGGTTTCTGCCAACTTTCAGTTTATTTATGTGAACACTTGGCCTTTAAGTTGTGACTCTACCTAAGCAGACAAGGTCTTGATCTTGCTGTTGTTCTCATTGGGACGAGCACTTCTGATGGGACAGCTTGAAAAGGACATGACAAGCAACGTAGCAGTGTGCGTTTGGATGTCCCGATTTGAATAAGTAGGACAGAGTCGGCTTCAGTGGACACCCACTCATCTGACTATATTTGGAAAAGCGCAGCTATACTTACAGACTTATGCACAGATAACAACAGACAAGTTGCATGTGACAGACCCATATTTCTCACATTCCACTTTTCTCTTCAAATCATAGTTGGAAGCCTTAACTTGACACTGGAATTCAAATGAGGAAGACAGATTTCATGCATTTTGTAACTTGATGTTGTTAACTAGCAGCTTTGGGCTCTGTTGGTGCAGCCGACGCTGGGATTATGCTTAACTGCTGGAAAAATTGTGTGAAACATTTGCTTACATTTTCAGCAGTGTTAGTTTGCAATAAGCAAAGATGCTTCTTTCTGTGCACCCCAGTCTGCTGTGATGATACATATGTATTTATAATGAGAAAAGCCAGAGGCGTATACTGTAATTCACATTACTGCACTCATTAGTAATGTCTACAGTGGTGTTAGCACATGCTCTCTCTGTGGTGAAAGAAGGAGAAGAAAAAATAAATTGTACAGTTTCACATTTTTAAATGTGGTATTTTATGCTGCTTTGCCCATATACCGTATAAAAATGTGTCCTTTTTAATTAATTTAGTCTATTCATAATAACTATGTATTTTTCCTAAGCAATAGGTTCAAATAAAATACTGACTATTTGAGAATATAGAGAAATGGTGATCCCCAGCTTAACCTGGTTTCTCTTGAGGTTTTTTCCTTCACTTTCTTCAATTGGTGAAGTTTTGCTCCTTGCCACTGTCGCCACCGGCTTGCTTGGTTTGGGACTTGTGGAGCTGCACATCGATGGATTTGCTCTTCAGTGTTTGGACTTTCAGCTGTGAAGTTTAAACCACACTGAACTGAACTAAATTGAACTTTAACTCTGAAAACTGGACTGACACAGTTTTAGTTTACTAGAACTTCTATGTTAAGCTGCTTTGACACAATCTACATTGTAAAAGTGCTATAGAAATAAAGGTGAATTGATTTAAACTATTTCAAATTCTTTTCATGATAATTTTATAAGATATATATTTTTAATAGAAAATCTTGTCAGGCACATTTAGAACAAGAATAATTTTATGACATATTAAAAGATCAAAATAGCAATTGATTTACATATTAGACCTTTATACTCTGCCACTATCACACGCTTATTTCATGCGGCCGCAATTTTAAAAAGCAAAAGCAAGGCTGCGGTGGGAAGAAACCCAGAAGTATAGGATCAGCAACAACAACATGCTGTGGACTACAAACCTCTAGCTGTTGCCACGATTTCAAAGGGCAGATATGGTGTAAACATCACTTTAATAGCGTTCAGTTAAGTTTAATTTAAACAATTAAAAGCATATTAGGGATCAAACTAAATCACAATATCTTTAAGAGTACTGTAAGTGTCCTCCCAGGTTTCAGTTCATGGCACCAGGTAAACACCGTGGGGATGCTTCCCTGCTTCAGCTTATGTAACCCGGTGAGCGATAAAACAATGCAGTCCTCTGTAGCACACCCGTGTGTTGTCTGTAATAGTGTTAAAACCCAGTACTGAAATTTTAAAAACGTCCATTTCCTGTGACATTCAAGTGTCGTTGAGCGCGTTCTTAAACACCAATGATTTGTCATATTCACCAGTGCCGTGAAGGTCATAAGTTGGCCGCTCTTCCGTGAAGGTCATAAGTTCACCGCTCTTCACAGAGTGCAAACTCAAATACAGGTACACTGGAATGTTTTGAAGCCGGGAAGATCAGTCGATTCATCAGCGAATTGCTCGTACTGTATGTGTTTGCACTCAGTAAACATCGGTGAAGTGCAGTGAACTGATGACCTTCACGGCCAATCACTGTCATTTTTGTTGACCACTGGTGAATACTATGGCAAATCAGTTGTGTTTAAGAATGAGCTCACAAGTGCTTTAATGTTATTGGGAAATTGATGTTTTTTCAGTACCGAAATTCTGTATTGTGAAAGGTCTAATATAGTAAAAGAATCAGTTCATTAACTTGAGTTTAATAAATGGCATCTAAAACGTGTGTTTGGGAAAGAAAACGTTAGCTAACTAGTGCCATTTGCCTTAGCTGAAAATGAGATCTGATATCCCTGTTTATTTTCACTATCCATTCTGAACGGACTTTCGGGTCACTCGGAAGGTGGTGAAATTATAAATTTGTGTCACTTTCTCTTTACTGATAAGATATAGAGCCATTTACACAACGTTTCTGTGTGACTCAGGCGATACTTTCGGGTGTCTACCCACCACAGTCTCGATTTCGCTTTTAAAATGGCGGCCGCGTAAAATCAGTCTATTAAAACCCAACCCAGGCTCATTATGGATACATACCCTTGTAAACATTTCTGGAGAGAACAAAATACATCTCAGGAGGTACGTTTTTTGCAGTTTTTGTTTTGAAAATCCACCAGAGGCTGCTGTGCATGCTTTTTGAGATCACACGCCACGGCCACCCCTGTGTAAACTCTGGCCACCCCCAAAAATTTTGCTGTTAATATTATTAATTTCAGTGTAATTATGAAAATTCACAATATATTAATAATTAAATAAATAAAATGCAGCCACTAAATTATTGTGAATTGATTGGTGCCACTGACGTAGCTGATTCATTGCCCCCCCTTTTCCCAATCGTCATTGACAGCACGCACACACATTCAACAGACAGCAATGGCAATTTCATAAGAAACTTCAACGGGTATGTATGTCATACATTTATGTCTTCACTTAAGTAACTATTCTATGTTCTGTTAACTTTTATAGTTAAATACTAAATATGTTAACGTTACTTAACAGGGCTCGGAATTAGGTCATTTTGGTTTGTATTGTTCAATGTTTTCGTTTTTCTATAAAACGTTTGCTTTTAATTCCTTTAATAGTTCAAGAAATAAATTGTGATATTTTAAGAGTAATTCATTAAATGAATTAAAACCACATTATTTCATTTACCAAATATATAACATTACACTGAATTAATTTTTTTGTGTGTATGCCACCCCAAGATTTGGTGTGGACTCTTCGCCACACGAAGAAAATTTTCTGAGGGCGCCACTGTCCCCACCCACCCCCTTTGCCAAATCCAACTGACAGTGTTTTCAAAAGTAATCCAGAAAAAGAAAACACCTGATTTTTACCACGTTTTCAGATCTTACCAAGTTCCTGACCTGTTATTTTATTGCTTATTTATTCCTTTGCCTGCTTTCTGGAACTGTTCTTCGCCAGACTCAAACCCCGTCGTTACAGTCAACTTCACTCTCTGTCTCAAGTCTGCTGACGCAACCAGCGAGCCACCGGGCAAACTGGTAACAGAGTAAAAGCCGTTTACATGAAGATAAGCACTCAGGTGGTAGCGTGAAAATGAACAGAAGCCATCGGCGGCATCATACTGCGCCTCGTAGCATTCATTTGAAAGATAAAATGCAGCCATATGTACCTCTTGCTACATAATTTGTGCTCTCCAGAAATGTACAGTATATGGGGTACTATGCATTCACAATAAGCCTGTGTTGTTTAAACCACTCATTTTTTGCATGATCACTTTTGGATGAGAATAAGCGTGTCTCTCTCTCTCTACAGTACATCTCCAATAGCCTACACTGAATCTGGGGCAGAAGATGTTTATTTTTGTTTTGTTTTTTCCCCCTCTGTCCTCATTGACGGGTTCTAACAGAAAAATAACATTGTGCAGTCTGAATTTGACATAAGATTGTTGTTGTGCAGTTCCTCTACAGTGTAATTGTCCCCTATTAAAGATTTACCAGAGAACTCTAGTGCTGCCCAAGAAGGCTTTCCAAAGGTTTGTTCACAAGCCCCATTTGCAGTGGACTGATGAATAATATAAGACATCACAGGCAGTTTCTGCAACTTCCTGGTCTAATTGTGGTCAAACCTTGCCTAGGGTCTTATTGAACAGATCTGTCACAAAAACCAAGCACTGAACCAAACTGGGCTAGTTAGATATGAATAAATGTCATCATATCTCAACATCACAGACATTAGAGTCACATCAGACCATAAACACTGTCCTGTAGAAGAGCTGAAGATAACTCAGAAGACAGGCTGATGTCACTGAGAGTTTTCAAAATAGAGGATTTCTTGATCCTTGGCCACATTTCCAGAGGTCTTTAATGTTCTGGTCATAACATGGACATCTTAAATCCATCAAACATTATAAACGCTACTTATCAGAGCTGAACACTGTGCTTTGCTGTCTCAGGGAATATTATTTGACACAGTGCTTCTGACAGTGACTGCTGACTTTTGTGGCATTTTAACTGCAGAAAATGCCATACATTTTTGACTAGGGAGCTAAATTCCGTTTAGGACTTTGAAAGCGATGACCTGATCGGAATTAGAGGCTCCTAAAAATGTCAACATGACATCGGCTCAGTCAAGGCAACTGATTAAAGGCACAGGAGTTCAAGAACAGAGGCTTCAGAACTTAAAAACTGCATTGAAAAGTAACCTATCGAGATAAGTGTTCAGTTCAGAAGGATGTCCATTTTTTTACCTTTAAATGTCAAAATATATGTTTAAAATGCACAATAAGCTAGCACAGTGATATACAGTTGAAACCAGAAGTTTACATACACTCTAAAAAAAGGAACATAACCATTTTTTTTAAAAATGTCTGATGGTAAATCATACTTAACGTTTACTATTTTAGGTCCGTTGGGATTACCTAAATGATTTACATTTACTAAATGCCAGAATAATGAGACTTTAATAAAAAAAAAATATATATATTACATTTTTATTAAATTCTAGACTGTCAAAAGTTTACATACATTTCTTTGGTATTTTTTTAGCTTTGCTTTTAAACTGTATGACTTTGGTCAAATGTTTTGGGTATCCTTCCACAAGCTTCTCACAATAGTTTGAAGGAATTTTGGCCCATTCCTCCTGACAGAATTGGTGTAACAGAGTCAGATGTGCAGGCTGTCTTTCTTGCACAAGCTTTTTCAACTCTTTCAATTTTCAATAGGATTGAGTGCAGGGCTTTGTGATGGCCACTCCAAAACATTCACTCTGTTGTCCTTAAAGCACATTTTAACTAATTTGGCAGTATGCTTAAGGTCATGGTTTGTTTGGAAGACCCATTTGTGGCCAAGTTTTAATTTCCTGGCTGATGTCTTGAGATGTTGCTTCAGTATTTATACATTATGTTCTTTCTTCATGATGCCATCTATGCTGTGAAGTGGACCAGTCACTTCTGCAGCAAAACAGCCCCACAACATGATGCTGCCACCCCCATACTTCACAGTTGGGATGGTGTTCCTAGGCTTGTAAGCTTTCCCCTTTGTCCTCTAAATGTAACACTGGTCATTATGGCCAAACAGTTCAATCTTAGTTCAATCAGACCACAGGACATGTCTCCAAAAATTATTCTTTTTCCCAGTGTAATTTAGCAAATTGTAATCTGGCCTTTTTGTTGATTCTGGCTTGTTGATTTTCCCATGTTGTCACACAAGGAAGCAGTGTGTTTGAGGTTTGTCTTAAATACTATTCTACAGTTGTGCCTCCAATTAACTCAAATGTGGTCAATTAGCCAATTAGAAACTTCCAAAACCTTGACACCATCCTCTGAGCTTTTTCAGAGGCAAATTAAACTTGACTTTCAAGAAAAGTTATAATTTCTCAAAAAATATATTTTTCATTATTCTGCTAATAAGCATAACAGAAACAAAATTGATAATCCTAACTTACCTAAATTAGAAAAAGTTTAGTCACTTTAACATCTGACTTTTTTTTTTTACAGTGCCTTTTTATACAGTGTATGTAAACTTCTGGTTTCAACTGTATATTTTGCTGACTTATGTGTTTACATTAAGAACGTAGAAAATCCAGAGAAATAAGCAATTTTAACAAGTGGCATGTACTATGTGCTACTGTAATAACATGCTAATGAAATCACACACCCTCGATTTCTGGTTTGGTTTTATGGAAAACATAGAAACACCAAAGATACTTTAATATATTGTTCTGTGGAGCAGCATTATAAAAACTCCAAATGTATTTAGTTTGACAAAGCAGGACTGTTTCTTCCCCATGTGATCATGACAGGGTAAAAATGTAAGTGGTCGACCGTGATAATAAAATCTCCACTGCTTTTATGCCACATCGCTTTTATGCCTCGCTCATTTCTCATCAGAAATTGCTTCATCTGTTTCATTTTGCCTCAACACCATTCAGCATTTAGCCTCTTGCACACCAGGATGTTTTCACTCATGTTTATTGTCAGCATTTTTAAGATGTTTTTCGACATTCATACCCAAGCGATTTTCACTTTCGATTAGCAGAGTAAACGTGAAAAATCACTCCTTTACATTAGATGGCGCTTAATGAACTTAAGTCATGAAAAAAAGTCAAAGAAAACAAAAATTTATCAGCAATTACACTCAATAATAATTCCCTACTGCATTTTAGTAGTCGCTGTTGCATTTATCATAAAAACAGCTCCACAATCATCTTTCATCTGTGTATCTTCTTCATTAGGAATGTGTGCTCGTCTAGACCATTTAGGGATTGAGTGCCACTAAGTCACGTTTACTGTTAACTTTAGCAGCTCCAGACGTGTGAAGAATCAAGAATTAATCTCATTGGTGGACCATTTTTTGTCAAACCAAAAAACAAGACCACTGCAAAAACTTTTTTGTTTTGTTTTGTATCTAGTCCAAATATCCAAATAATTCTTAAATCAAGAAGCATTTCCTAGACAAGCATAAGATTGTCTTGTTTTAAGGAATAATATTGCAATTTTTGCTTAAAACAAGCAAAATAATCTGCCAATGGGGTAAGCAAAATAATCTTGTTTTTCCTTTTGACATAAGATTTTTTTTTACACCACATTGGCAGATTATTTTCATTGTTTTAAGGAAAAACTCTCTTAAAGTCCCCAAGAACTGGAAGCTGCGACCATTTTTCTTTCCTGTATTGTGACACAGTTCCTAGAGAAACAAAATATTAAATGAGAAACAGTGGACGTGGCTTGTTTTTCTACTGTGATCTGATAGAATGTAGTATAATAGGCATTTCATTCAGAAAGATCGAGAAAAGGGTTTGGGGAGACTTATAACAACCTAACAGACACCCCCTCCTCACGATTTCTGTTTGTTGTCAAAACTGACAGTTGGAGTGGCGTGGTTAAGTATGTTAGCCATGCCTGTTGGCACCAGTGGTGTAGTGGTTAGTGCGTCGACACATGCACTCCGGTGCTCACGGCGACCCGAGTTCGATTTCCCATGCCGATCCTTCCCCTCTCTCTGCTCCCTATGCTTTCCTGTCAATTCTCTCTACTGTCCAATCAAAATAAAGGTGAAAACCCCGACAAAATTATTATATATAAAAAAAAAAAGTATGTTAGCCATGCCTAATTCCTAAGATATAAGTAATTTGACCATTTAACTGGAGAAAAAAAACAAAAAAAAAAAAAACAGGAAGTGCATTTTCAGATTTCAATTAAAGATTAGAAGAGCAAACATTATTTTTTTTTTTTGTTAATAAAATGTACAGGTGAATCATTCACCACAAAACTAGCAATGGAGCTAACAAAACCATATGGTTCGTTTTGATATCATGGCGACTTAAATTTTGTCATAAAATTTCCTAAAACAAGACTTTTTTTATTTACTCTTTTATGTCCAACTTTTGTGCTAAAGGTTTAGTAATGAGGTGTTAAAAGTCAGTGAAAAGCAAGAGCGAAATGCATCCTAGTGTGCACGAGTCTTTAATCTGCTTCATACTACCATGATAATACATCATAATCTATGAACATGATTTCTGCAGGAGTCCTGTATGTACATAAATGAAGACGAAATCTCCTATGATCCAGACTCAATCATTGTGTCATCAAACTAACAATAACTTTGTTTGTTCTAACCTTTTAACTTTGTTTGTTGTGAATATGCACCTTCTACTTGCTAAAATTACAGAATGGGCTCTTTGTTGCATGTACTGTATGTTACAGTAGCTTCCATCTAACTATCTTACCTTAACATGTATTGCCAATAACTTTATCACATAGTTTAAAATGTTTAAGCACTTGAAATCAAATTAACAGCAAACAGCCACAAACATCTTGACATTTCCCTGCAGCTCTTTTGCCTATTGAGTCTTCATTTTAAGTGCATCAGTGTAAACATATTTTCTGTTCTTTTTTCTAACATGAAGGAAAGCCAAAACCCTACTCTGATTATCAACCTCAGGCCATATGTGCTATAAACATGTATTTAACCTAGAATGTTATTTTTAGACATACTCTATACATACAGTATTTTTAATACATTGGCAACATATTACTTACATTTTGCAGTCTGATTGTTTACTTTTGATAGGCCCCTTTAGACATTCCGTTGATTATTTAATAACTGTGTAACTATATTGCAATTCACTCTGATTAAAGTATTAGTAGAGTATAAGACAATCAGTTAAAGTTGTCTTCAAGGTAGGATCAGGGTGGGGCCAAGTAGGAGCGCTCACTCTGATCTCCCGGGCTCTGCAACAGTTGGGGAAATTCCAAATTCATTCATTCATTCATTTTCTTGTCGGCTTAGTCCCTTTATTAATCTGGGGTCGCCACAGCGGAATGAACCGCCAACTTATCCAGCACATTTTTACGCAGCGGATGCCCTTCCAGCTGAATTCCAAATTGAACAAAAACCAATGATTCCAATTGGCCTAAGATTGGCAAAAAAAAATTGGCAAATGCATCAACTAGCAGAACCTGGGATTTTAAAAAAAAGTTGTCTTCAAGGTTGAGATGATTTCACCAGTAGAACCTAAAAAAATTGGCCTTTAACACCTGATTCAGTTTCAATAGAGCTAAATAAACACAATAA
The DNA here is from genome assembly GCA_903798195.1 of Danio kyathit. Classification (NCBI taxonomy): domain Eukaryota; kingdom Metazoa; phylum Chordata; class Actinopteri; order Cypriniformes; family Danionidae; genus Danio; species Danio kyathit. The sequence goes on from LR812524.1 coordinate 46,636,757, forward strand.
TGAAAAGAACTACTGCAAGTAAAACGGTGCAATAAACTCGGAATTCAGAGCACTGATGCTGACCTACTGTCTATTTTGTATTGTTTTTTTTCCTTTTCTTATACCTTTCACACAGTGCTGTTATGACCTTGTCAAAAGCTTGTGAGTCTTAAATAAATCTATTTTCCATCTGCTGCTGGCCTTGTCAGGGTGATTATTACATGAATTGACACAGCTGACAGAATGTTGTGTTCAACAACAAATTTTTTTCTTCCTGATACTTTTCAAGCCTTGAATAAAAAACATTTCAAAAGAAGACACTGAATATCAGTGACCCACTATCACATTTAGAGGTGAAACTGTTCACATCAACAGTTTCATGTTTCAGAATCAAAGAAATGCTTCTTGACCTTTTATTTAAAATGTCTAAGAAAATAATTTCATGTTCACTGCGTAATTAGATAAAAGAAACTATGTTTTTTCCATTATAACTTTGCTAACCCATGATTTTTTCCTTATTCTCTCTTTAAAGAGATAATTAACCCAACAATAAAAATTGTTGTCATTTACTTACCCTCAAGTTGTTCCAAACCTGTATGAATTACTTTCAGAAGAAAATATTTTGAAGAACATTTACAATTACATTTAGCAATCGCCTGTGTTATTTGTGTTTTCAGAAGATGAGAGAAAGTCTTAAAGGTTTGTGACAGTGAAAACATTTACATGAACACCAATAATGCAATTTTTATTTTAATACAATTAAGACAATACTGTGATTAAGAGTCTACCATGTAAACAGCAGTTTTTGATTAATTTAATCCAATTAAGGTCATAATTGAACTAAACAGAAATCGGATTAACATGTGGAGTATGTAGATTTTTGTTGCATTATAAAAATGCAGTACAGACATCTAAAAATCCTTAATCAAACTATTACCGTCGTGTAGGATTTTCACTGCATTTTGTAACAGGATATTCCATACACATTCCATCCAGCTGTTAAATACTATTCTCTGCAACTACCGAGTCAGTGAAGGACCACAGACATCTGCATCGCGAAATGCGGAGGTTTTTTTTTACCATACAGCAAGCGGTATAAAATTTCATTAAAACTACACTCTTCCAGCAGTTCATATTCGCATCCAGTATCTCGTTTGTCACAGGGGGGCATGCATGAAATGTTCCTGAATGAAAGTGAAAGTGCTAAACTGCAGTTAAAGTTGACAAATTAAAAACGAAACACCCGCAATTACATGAAACTCCGAAGGAAATATTATTAATTAATCGAATTATGTACTATAACGTTGGGATCATGAAAGGAACATTCAAAAAATAACTCATATAAACACCTCAATCATATTATTGTCTTATTCAGATTAAGGCAAATAATTTGATTAGTGATGTCCATGTAAACGTAATCAATGTGAAGATAAGTAATAATTGCAGAACTTTACGTTTTGGATGAACTATCCCTTTTAAGAGTTAGTTTTTGAGTAATGTTTTGTTTTATTTCTATAAATATACATTCTCTAGTCCTGATTAATTAGTATAACTAACAAATAAGCAACGATTATAAATGGCTTACCTCAAAGTGTAAAGTATTTTCCCATCATTCCATATTCTGAGCAGCTGATTTGGCGTAGTAATCCAATGTGAATCTGCACTCTTGGAATTTCTGAAGATGGTATCCGGTAACCAAATTAGTCCAACCATATTACTGTTTAAAGTCAATATTTTCATAGTGCTGTTATATCTGAGCCGGCTATCTGTCCACGTCTGAGCAAAAATGATGTCGATCTGGTACTCCTGTGAAAAAAAAAATAAAATAAATCATGTGTCAAAGATGATTAACCACATACTCTATTGGCTTTAATTTATTGCAGCACTTATAACGATCACTTCTAAAATATGAATGCAAAAGCAGCTATTCATGTTGATTGGATATTTAATATATAACCCAATCTAATAAATACAGGCCTTGGCATTGTTCTTTAGCTCTCTTAGCACAAACCTGCTGTGATTTATTCCTAAACAGCCTAGTCTTAATGAGTGACAACACACAGCCTCACAGTAGTCACAAGTCATTGAATCAGCCATTAAATTAATGCCAGAATTATTCAGTATTGAGTGATGGAGCACTGCTGATCCCACTGTGGTTTGGATGGAGGTCACAGTCAGCTTTGAGATACTTTAACAAGGATTATGAGGTTCTGGCACCGTGGAAGCTGGCAGCAGGAGCCACAGGAATTGAATGCGGTGAGAGATACATGTACTAATCACACCACATGGTCCGCAAACTTTCAGGGAATCCGTGGCTTAAAAAAACCCACCCCAACAGTTGTACAGACAACTTCTAAGCCAGCTAGATACTTTGTCACAATAAAAGTATAAGGTTTTATCTGACATCTCTGTCAAATAAGTTCACATATTCCTACTCTGACAATTTATTTACTGTAATGTCTGTGTGAAATCAAAATATGCAATGTTTATTTAGCTTGCACACAGCATTGTTATTCTTTGGGTGAGCAGGTAATCCATGCAAGTTAATCCACTGAAAAAAAATAGTTTGTTTTGGTAATCTTCATTAAAAGTCTGACCATTTGCTTCCACATTTGGAGCTTCTTTGTTGACGTCAGTTTTACGGCTTCAGCCACAAAACTCTTAACTACGCCCTCCTTACCATTAGTTTGCTATAAGCAGTGTTGGGGAAAGTTACTTTTGAAAGTAATGCATTACAATATTAAGTTACTCACCAAAAAAGTAACTTGTGCAATGCTTTCCACACATAGACTTTACTTGGGCAGGTCTCCCAGGTATATTAACGACCACCCAAGTATATTTGGTGATATCCTTTTACATTTTTTTATATCCGCCCAACAGCCAAACATCTGTGATCGATTAACCAGTGGAAAATTTCCTCTCACCCTACTCATTTCCTACTTCTCCTTGTGAGTGCGCTACAACTGTCAACACTCCCACAGACAATTTAACGAGCTCTGCAGAGACGCGACTTTTTTGGTTCTTAAAAATGCATATGACCTAAAATGTCCGGGAATCGGCTTTTGGTTTCACTTTCTACAGTCGTCATTATTTGTATGCGTTTTTGCATTACATTTTTATTTCAAGCTTAATTTACTTTCGCTTGGCTTTGGAGCTGTCGGCACGTGCACAGCCACAAGCCAGAGAGAAACATTATATAATTAATTCTTTGATCTAAACATCTCAGATAAACTTTTATTGATAAAAATGTATTCAGAAAGGATGACATCTAAACTGGCTGCAAAATTTATGTACACCATTAGAAATGGTTAATTAACGCTTTTCCCAATTTAAATAATCTACCCTTTTTATTCTAGTAATTATTTTATTTTTTTGAGATTTTTATTCCATAGATGTTTTTATTCCTTTATGCTATTTATTTCTCATCTGTTGTATATTCTTTTTCTTAATTTGATGATATATTACTTATTTTATACATATCTAACATGCTTTGGCAATACTGTACAAAATGTCAGCAGCTGATTTTACCTGTCAGTGGGTGCACATGGCTCCTGAAAAGAATAAAAGTAAAACAAACAGTGGGTTTCTTTTTTTATTTCAAGTCTTAAAAAAAACTTCAATCCATTGAAAAAAAAAAAAAAAAACAGTGTATAATAAATAAAAATATTGTTAAAAAAAAAATAACTTTTTTGTCACATGTAGGTAACCATGTGCTGTGGGTAAAAGGTGTGTTTCAATCCGGCTACCACCGCAAGTATATTTCAAACCTTTGGGAAGCACTGTTGTGTTCCTTATTATGGAAAGTAATGTGATATGTTACTTTTGAGTTACTTTTTCATACCTGCCTGAAAGAACTTGCAGGGATTTTAATTTTAATTTTTTAATGACACACTGTATAACCTACACCTTCATTTACCTTTAAAAACTAATCATTTTTAAATAATGTTACCTTCTGAGAACTTCCTGACACTATATATTCTGTATATAGAGCAATAAAAGTTAAGAGCAATGTGTTTGCTACTTTTGTATTTTTGTCTTATTAGTTCAGTAAAATCACTGTCCATTGAGACTATCCCCTTTTCTTCCATCTGTTCAAAATAATGAGAATATTTCCATCACAGAAATGTAAGGCTCTGCCATCTTGGTTTCCTGTCTGTTCCTGCGGGGAGCTCATTCTCTCATTGTATGTGATTTAATGTGACTACACTCATTTTTATTCAGCAAACAATTTTTAAAAGCGTATTAATCTACAAAGTAACTTGAGCTACATTTTTTAAAAAGTAACTCAAATATTATTATGTTACTTTACTCATTACTTAGAAAAGTAACAGTTTTACATAACTCGCGTTATTTGGCTAATAAGGTTTCAGTTGATAATGAAACAAAAAGTTGTAGCAACTTTTAATCCAAGCAAGGTAATCCAATAATATCTAACTGCAGTCCTGCATATGCAAGCTGACACATGCAGTCTCAGACATTCAATCTCAGGCACAATGCACTTAATGGAGCTTTGGATGTCATTGTGAGGGGTCGGGTTAGGGGCGGGGTTATGTGTGTACATTGAAATTTCAGAGGCCAAGATGACTGATATTAAGTCCAATTTTAATTTCATGTTACTTGCAAATATAGAAAATATTGAAGTATTGAAGAAGGCGAAAAAGATGAAACACTTTTTGTTCGTTTTCTAGCAGTTTTTTTAAGTTTTAAAATGTCTTTTTACAACATTAATTTTTAAACATCAAATATTTAGCACTTTAAATGTTGTCCTACTTCCAACAATGTTATTTTATTTTAGCCACACTAATCTATATAGACAAAATACAGCATTACAAAATTCTGGCTAAACCACATTAAATTCATACTAACGGTTCCTGCAATGATGTGATTAATTACCCGCCATATTCCCGCCTACAATTAAATCTGTTCTGAACACAATATTTTTATATATATATATATATATATATATATATATATATATATATATATATATATATATATATATATATATATATATATATATATATATAAAACTGTATATATACTGTATATATATATATATATATATATATATATATATATATATATATATATATATATATATATATATATATATATATATATAAAATGTTTTTAAAAAAGGCTGCATTTATTTAATTAAAAATACAATACAAATTGTACAATTGTGAAATGTTATTGCAATATAAAATAACTGTTCAAAAGTAGTTTATTAATTAATTGAACAATTTATTCCATTGATTTTAATGATGAATTTTCAGCTTCATTACTCCAGTCTTCAGTCACATGATCCTTCAGAAATCTCTCTAATATTATTATTATTATTATTATTAATAATAATAATAATTTTTTTTATATTATTATTATTATTAATGGTAATGGTAATAGTAATAAAAGCAATAATGACAGGAGTAATAATTTCATTTGAAACTACATACAAATATTTAACAATTTAACATTTTTTTTACATTTAATAAATGCCGCCTTGATGAACAGAATAATTTTCTTTAAGAAAAAAACATGAAAAAAAAACAGACCCCAAACTTTTGACCATAGTGTATATTCAAATGCATATTCAATGTGAGAGGATTTTGATATTGTACATTAGAAACACATTTAGGGTCTCTGTTGTTTGCTTGTATGAAAGAGAATTGTTTCCCATTTTATTTTTTGCTATGTGTTGCAAAAACATTAAAGCTCAAAACTACTCAAAATACAGAATCAAGCTTATAATTTCAAGGTGGTGACTTGCGTACATGGTTTAATATCGCATCTAACCCCTTCAAGCAGTGGGAGAAAAACGCTTAATCACATTTGTTAAAACCACAGGGTGAAAGGCATCCAGTATTTCATGCCATGTCTTTTCAGCAGTGGGTTTTGGGGGTGAGAGGTCTTGATTTATGGTGCAGGAGATTTAACGGATGAATCCTTTCAACAGCTAAAAGGGGCAAGGCAACAACAATTAAACAAAAACCGAATGAGGCCAGAATTTGTTTGAAAGCTTAGCAGCTGTTTCATAAATGCTCTTTGCCATTACAGCCGGAATTAGTGTCCATAAAGGGGTAATTTTGAAATCAGATCATACCATTAATACATTAATTCTGGTACACTAAATCTTATGCTTCAAAAAAATTCCTAGAGGTAATTTTTTTGCTTTTTAATGTCTTAGTGAATATTGAAACACATAACGGGGTTCACCAGACAGTAATTGAGGATATGCATGATCTGCATCAATGAATGCTATCTTATTGTAAATGTTTCTACACAAAAATGCCAAATATATAAATAAAAGATATATTGCGATAAATATGGACAAAATCAACAGCTGGATACATTTAAAAAAAATAAATAAATTATAAAGCAAATATAACCCAATGTTTTGATTTGTGCATATTTTACCCATTTTTGTGTTAAAATAACCCAGCATGTTTTCGGGTACATATTGCAGAATTTTTGCCAGAAGTAGAATCCATAACTTTGACAGGGTCTCTGAGGTGCAAGAGTCACTGCATCTGAAATGATGCATAAATAGCTCAGAATCAATTTCCATTTCAAACATTTGCCACGATTAGAACTATTCTGTGGGAGCAGTGTAATCAAAATATGTGCCTACGCATCAGCGTGTGTGTGAATGTGTGTTTGAAAAACACCTTCTTTGGAGTGATTTGAGGTAGGATGACTAATGGCCTCATTATCTATTCCCACTTTGATGTCTGAATCCAGCCCTACAACCGTCCAGCTAATTTACTCCAGCCGTTGCAACCGGCCAACTCTTAAGCGCACTGACCCCACAAAACTCCACACAGAACTGATCAATGGGACCTGCACTAAGTCAGTAAATGATTCAAAAGCAAGATAAATGTATGTGGGCATCTGTACACCGCAGGGTGGAGACTTCCTAAAATGTCACCGTATTGTACACCAAACTCTAAGGGATGACTTCAGGTCTGTTTCAATATGTTCAAAGAGTGCTGTGAATTTCTTAATGCTTTTAAACTGGGATCAGCAGGATGGGCAAATGGTTTTTGTGGGGATACATTTCATTCATTTTCTTTTTGGCTTAGTCCCTTTATTAATCTGGGGTCGCCACAACGGAATGAACCGCCAACTTATCCAGCATATGTTTTACGCAGCGGATGCCCTTCCAGCTGCAACCCATCACTGGGAAACACCCATACACACTCATTCACACACATACACTACGGACAATTTTAGCTTACCCAATTCACCTGTACCGCATGTTTTTGGACTTGTGGGGGAAACCGGAGCACCCGGAGGAAACCCACACGAACACAGGGAGAACATGCAAACTCCACACAGAAGTGCCAACTAACCCAGCCGAGTCTCGAACCAGCAACCTTTTTGCTGTGAAGCGGCAGCACTACCTACTGCGCCACCGTGTCACCGGATACAATACAATACCAGTGTTTCCTCTAGGATTTTTTCCCAGCTGTGGCGGCAGGCTTTTTTTTTACACAGATCTGCCAACTATTTTAAAGACAAATATTACATGCAGTATTACAAGTCGAGAACGCATTCATGTAATATGAGCATGCAAATCTTTTTGTTTGCGCGCCGATTTCCTCTTTGTGCACAAAACGTCTTGCACGCACTCAAATTTACATGCTCAAGTGCAGATCTTCTCGTGCGCTCTCCAGTAAGCGCTGCTGAAGTGCGATTTAGTGTGTTTTTGTGCGTTTTCTGACATTAACGCGTCCTGAAGCAAAGTGAAACGGCTATAAACTCCAGAAAGATAAGTATACTTAGGGAAACTGTGTTCATCTTAACTGAAAGCTACGTCAGGTTTGCTGGCGCCCCACGCATCACGCACCTGTCAGTCAGTCAGCATGTCATCTTAAAGGGTTGAACAAATAGCGCACAGCATTACTACGGTTACAGAAATGTTTGCGCTGTTATAATTCACTTACCTTTTAATATGTTTTGGTGCGATTATAACCCGCTATAAAAAAAAAATATGACTAAATGTTTTAAATGAGAAGTTGTAATGTAGCCATGGCGGGATGAATTTTGGCGTGGTGGCCCGCCACGGATGAATGAATGTAGCGGAAACCTTGAATACAATATAATAATTAAAATCTGATATTTTTCAAAATATCTTCTTTTGTGACTGATATATGAGCAATATCACACTCGTAGCAGTGCCATATGGCTGTATACCAGCACTGGTGGAAGGCATGGGAGGCGTGCGCCACCAGTGTAATATTGTGTTTTTCCAACAGTTTGACGGCATAATCATGTTTATGAAAAAGAAACTCAAACATAAGAGTCTAAAAACCCTTTTGTAAGAGGAACTACTTTCTTCCGCCATTCATTCACATCTACAGTTGACGTCAGAACAGCAGAAGCCATTGCTACTTTACGTCACTTTAGAGCTAGTATTTGAATGATTCTCTAGCATAATGTCTAAAGTGATGACAAAACAGGTGACTTTGCTCACATTTTAAGATAAGGCTGAACGGCATGAAATGCCATCAGTCTACAGAGATTTCCCAGTATTTCTCTGTTGCAACCAGGACATCTCAATAATTATCCCCAAAAAGCCAAAGCAGCGCAAACACTACCAGATTACTGTTGTGTTTGTGATAAGGAAAAACGCTAAACACATGCGGTCATTTCTTCTTTCTTTCTTTTTACTGAACTAGTCTGCAGTAACGAAAACAGGAGACACATTAGAAACAAACAGATGGCCAACCAAAAAGGGTTGTGGCTCAGGGTTATACAAAAAGTGGCCAACACACAATACATACATTCCTGATATCTGAGTCCCATCTCACACTCAATACACTACAATTACATGGCATAAATACAGCACTGCAACATACAAAAGAAAGAGAGATCGACTTAGAACGTCACTTGCCTGTTTAATAATGATTTGATCAGCTGTAGTTAGAAATTACGCTGGTTTTACTCTTCTAAGGACTTCTAAGGTCTCTGTCACCATCTTGTGGATGGATAATGTCAACCCATCTTTGCTCCGCTCAATGACAGGCTAATGGCCACCAACACGCTAAAATAGGCACTATCCTTATTTTAAAAAACTGCATAGTTGCAATCTAAACAACTACATTCTTGCCTAAAAAAGCCTCAAAAGTACATTACGTTGTCCAACAGCAGCAATACTTGTCAAACTGTAGAGTCCTCTGCTTGTTGTTATATGAGGTTGGAGTAATACATAAGGGTGAAGAGGCTGGACGAGTGCTGTTATTTGCAAAACATCGCACAGCTATCACCCAATCAGATTCAAGAACCAGACAGAACTGTTGTAAAAATTTATTAAAAAAAGTCATAAACGTTCTCAACCGGTGGGCCGCAAGAATTAAATTCATTCATTCATTCATTCATTCATTGTCTTTTTGGCTTAGTCCATTTATTAATCCGGAGTCGCCACAGCGGATTGAACCGCAAACTCATCCAGCACATGTTTTATGTAGCGGATGGCCTTCCAGCCGCAACCCATCTCTGGGAAACATCCATACACACTCATTCACACTCATACACTACAGACAATTTAGCCTACCCAATTCTCCTGTACCGCATGTCTTTGGACTGTGGAGGAAACCGGAGCACCCGGAGGAAACCCATGCGAACGCAGGGAGAACATGCAAACTCCACACAGAAATGCCAACTGACCCAGCTGAGGCTCGAACCAGCGACCTTCTTGCTGTGAGGCGACAGCAATACCTACTGCGCGCCACTGCATCGCCAAGAATTAAATTAACTCTCAATATTATACTATAATATTTGGATTTCATTAATAATATGCTATATTAAAATAATCAAAGTAATACACTTTTTCCTGTTCTCTGATTGATTACTTCAAACTCGACGCAAAATCAGCCTCACAATTGCATCTGCAACTAGTACACGTAAGTCTGTTCATTCGCAAACTATGCGTGATGTAAAAGTCTCTCTTTGTGTATTTTTGTGTGAACTATTTAATATATCCATATAGATGTGTAAATGAATGTCTTGTGAGTGTTTTGTAATGGACGCGCGCCCATACAGGAGGATCTAGCGAGGCTCAATGGTGTTTCTGCCATTGTGTGTAAAATAAACTTGCATATGAGCTTCAGACGTGCTCTGGCTGAGCTGTTCACTGTTCCTGTCAGCAATCTCCCAATAATATCCAGCTGCAAACTCAACCACCATCAGATCGATGCGTTTCAGCAGATTTAGGGTGTTTTACTGTATTTTACATTTGTCTGTATTTTTTTTTTTTTTGAATAGTAGATATTTAATAGTAGATAGGCTATTCAGTCTATTTATTTGTTAATAAATAAAGGTTTAAATGAGCATTTCATACATCAACAATTTAGAAAAAATGTCAGACAGGTGGTCCTTGAAAAAATTGATCGAAGAAAGAAGTGGACCCTGAAGTGAAAAAGGTTGAGAACCCCTGGTTTAAATAATAAGGAGATATTTATTTTAGACTACGTCTAGACAATCCGTTATTTTTTTTGGCCAGAGTATTTATTTCTCTTTCTTTAGAATGTATATACTTTTGTTTGTATTGGTGTTGTATCTTTCTAGAGAGTTTCTTGTTGTGTTTGTTGACTTTAGCTTGCTCACTGAGGGCCGCAAGGCAATATGCACTGTAAAACTGCTTTGGAACAGAATTTATTGTGTAAAGCGCAATAAAATGATTCTCTTCAGGTTTATAATCCAACACTGCTTTAATAGTACAGTAGGAACAAATATACTCTGCCTATTTAATATACTGTACACTTAATAATTGTTTTGGCTTTCAAAGACAGGACAGCCAATTATTTAATTAGCAAACAACACATAGTTTAAATATCACAGTTTGTTTTTCTTACATAGTACAATGGGCTTCATGAAATCGTACATAAATGTATACATTTTCCTTCTACATTTCCATTGGAAATTCTGACTGTGTTTTCTAATATACGATATTTTAGGAAGCAGCCCTCATAATGAAATCACCTCAAAATGAAACTTCTGTCACATTTGCTCACCCCCAAGTCATTCCAAAGCGATAAGGCTTTTGTTAATCTTTGAAACAGAAATGAAGATAATTTTAATGAAATCTGAGAGCCTTCTATTCCTTCACTGAAAGCCTAAAATGTATGCATGCAAGAGATCATAATATAAGAATTGAGCGATTTAGTATTCTGAAGGGATCACTTTATCATATGATGAAAAGAATTAATTGAGACATTCATTGACCTAACAACACTGACCAGTGAGCATAAACAGAAGCCCAACCATGTCTGATTGATGCACACAAACAAACCTTGTTGGTTCCCATGAAGCTCAAACGTGCTATGTGACACAAAAGACTAAAGCTCACTGGTTCTCACTCATCAAGCAAGCGTGCTTGAGCTAATCGATGCTAAAAGCCAAAATAAATCCATTAAAACCTAAATGTAATTTAACGAAACAATCATGTCTCTTGTGAAGAATTGTACAAATATGCTAATTATATCTCTTTATGAATCTTTTGACGTGTTGGAATTTTGGGTAAACAGACTTTTAATGGAGGAACTGATATTTGTTTGTGGTTTGGAACAACGTGAGGGTGCGCAAAAGATTACAGAAATGTAGATTTTATTGCTAGTTCCACCAGAAAGACCTAAAGTCACGTCACTCATCACAATTAATTCCAGCCAATAGCCAAGAAACACAAGGAATACTAATGTCACGTTACTCATCACAATTAATTCCAACCAATAGCCAAGAGACACAAGAAATATATAAGCTGTCCATTCATTTAATTCATTTCATCCATTTGGTTGCAGATACTGACACAGACGTTCACCCATCATCCTCCCCACCACCACCAGGTTGGCCCTGTCCAACAGACTCCGCCCCTGCCTTCGTCCTTGGCAGTCATAGCTGGATCTAAAAGCTTCCAATTCAAACTACGGACAGGGCCTTTGCCAAAGACATCCTATGTTTTGTTAAATTATACTTTTGTCAAATAATACTCATAAAATAAATGTAATTCAATATCATATGTATCTCCCTGGTCTTTCTGGTACAACTTCAATTTATCTCAAGTTTCATCTTAAGCTTATCTATAAAAAGTTTGAAAACTATCTCAGTGTGCTTTCGTTTATTGCGACTCTAAACTGATTGTCCCACTTCATAATTAATAGTGGTTGTCACCCTCCAACCACACGTACCTGCACCAGCCTGACAGTCACTTGACCTTTTGCTATCTCTCCCCAAAGGTGGGTCTCTTCATTATAATACCAGTCTCATTTATCACAAGTCAGTGGGCATGAGAGCCGTCTGGCCAAAAATTGTGACCTTTTGTTCTAGAAGCCGAAGGGAGTTCAGAGGTAGCTGGAAAAGAACATCACTTCAGGTCTAATCACCGTCCAAGTGAAAATGTGTTGAGCATCAGAATAAACAGAACTAATGTGTGGTGATTCCATTACATCTGGACTAAACCAACAAACAGATGGTAAACAATAGAGAGATTGTGCTTGTCCAAAGATGCCCAAAGTCAGACTGCTGCCATTTTACAAGCCACAAAGTGAAATTAGGCTTTGTTCTGTTCAACAAAAAGATTATCAATGATCCCATATAATGAAATGCGTGTAAACAGTTTCTTGTTGTTTGAGAGTTCCAGACTGTCACAGTCTGCGTGCTGCTAGACAATCTGTTATATTAATTAGGTTTTGGAGTGCTGCTTCAAAGCTCCGGGCCAGCATCAAAAGCTGAAATAGAAATAAAAATGTTTTACTGTATTGAGAGTGCACTCTAAATCACAAAGCTGATGTCGATGCGGGAGAGATTCACAGTTTCACTTGTGTGATAAACAAGGATTTATATAGGCTAAACATTATTCAACAGTAGGCATGGGACGATAAGCGGTTTCAAGGTTTACTGTGGTTTGGAATAGGGCTGGGCGATAAAATCGGTATCGATACTTATTGACCATACACGTCAATATCGATAAAAAAAATATTTGGTACATAGTTTCAGTGTGAAGGCTATTGGAAGCAGTGCCAATAAGCTTGGGGTGTAAGCTTGTCATTTCCAATAGAGGCGCGAGACTTGCATGACGCGTATATGGGAGCAATGTGCACATGTTGTGCAAGCGGAGCACACATTTTCCAGCTGCACCTAGTTAAAAAACACCTGAACTTTTCTGAAGGCCTTGAGTGCACCGTGAATTATGCAAGTAGAACTAACCAATATGGTTCACACTATGTATGGAATATACACATTTCAGTTATAACGGGAGACTAATTACTTCAAACAAACACAGCACACCCAAACACCGCAGCGGTTTTTACTTTTCTCCATTAACTTGCATTGGAGCTGCAGCAATGATTTGTCCGTTTGTCATCCTCTGAGAAAACCTAGTTACGAGAGACGCCATTGGAGCGCGAGCGCAAAGTCCACTGTAAACAGTCAAGGAATCCATGTGCTTGTCACTTCAGGTCAATTCATTGCTGTATAGCAGCAGTGAGGAGATTGTAAATAAAAAAGAATGTAAGGATGTTGCCAGAGTGGCTTTTTGGTTTCTTTTTTTGTGCATCCCAGCCACTAGTCCTCCATCTGAAAGATTTTTTAGCATAGAGAGTAATATAGTCATTCAACTTCACTATTTGTTATGTCGCAATATGTATTTGAATAATGATAGTTGGTTTCTTTATTTGAAAGCTCAGATTTGATTATCATAATTTGTGTTGTTGACAGAGTTTGAGGTCTACCGTATTATTATTATTTACACTTTAAAGTTTGCTTTGATTGTTTAGAGTTTACACTTTACCATTGCACACACTTTGTAACTTTTATTTATCAAGTTTAAGAGTCTCTTTAACACTTATGTTTATTTTATTCTAAAGAGATGAGATATTTTGTTTTTGACTGTTAAAACAATTTGCCTTAGTATTGTTAGTAAATTAAAATAAAGTGGTTAAATAAATAAAATCATAATATTCCTATGTATTGTTAAAAAATATTCAAAAATTATCGATACCGAATTAAATGAAATATGATATCATGATAATTTTTTTTTTTTTGCAATATCGCCCAGCCCTAGTTTGGAAAAGTCAAGGTTTTAAAACCGCTAAAATATTCTGTTATACTGTTCCTAAGGTACACGTAAGGGTTTCTTTAAATGTATTTTTTATATGTTGTAAAGAAGTCAGTGTTTTGAAACTATTGAATAGAGCAGAAGTCATTGCTTTATTTGAACTATTCAGCCTGACATGTTTACTGTTATGTTTATGTTAAAATATTATAAATGTTTCCTAAAATAAAATAAATTGTGTTCAATAGGAAAACGTTTTTTGTTTTGTTTTACCCAGACATGTAAAATAACTTATTTTAGAGCAGTAATCACAATTCCGTGAAATCGTGGTATTTTTATCCAAGGTTATCATACTGTCAGAAACTTATACCGGCCCATGCCTAGTCAACAGCACCACGCATACAATAAAACTAGAATACAACATTATCATGTATAATTGTGGATATTTATACCAGTGCAAAATTACCACAGACTAGGAATGGTTGAATTTGGCAACAAGTTTGGGTGGCACATGTATTTGGCAGGTTTAGAAATTTTTCAAATGTCCTTTGAAATAATTTTGGTATTAACACTCTGCCATAACTTGAACCCACTAGACTTGTTTTCATCTAGATAATGTTTCGGGACTGCTGTGTGAAACATAATGTGAAGAATGCATTTACTGTAAAATCAAGGTTTCTATTTTGTTGTAGACTGAAATTGAAAGGCTTATTTAATGAATGATGAATGAAATAACTCATTTTATTCTTCTCAGAGGTCCCGGCAGATGCATTCATGTCAGTGGTTTTATGTCATCATATTCATTAGCTGTTGGCTTCGGAACAGGGGTTGATTCAAAAGGTAATAACCATTGTATACAATTCAATGCAAGTAAAAAGGCTATTATTGATACAGAATGTGCTATTATCATTTGTACACTCTCAGAAATAAATGTACGAGAGCTGTCACTGTGGCAGAAGCTTTTTAAAGGGTATGCATTTGCACCTAAAAGGTCCATATTGGGACCTCAAAGATACATGTTAAAACCATAAAAGTAAAAAAATGGTCCACTTGAAAATTTTAGGAACAACCATTGAGCTACCAATTTGAACCCTTTAGGTTTGTTTTGACTTTTTGTTTTTAAATTCAGTTAGTTTTAACTACTTTTAGAGGGAGATCTACTAGCTTTTATTTGTTTCTAAATTTTGAAATTGCTTAGTTTTAGTTCAGTTTTCATTAGTTTTAGGATTAGTTTTTTGTTGTTGTTCTTTTGTAAATTAGGATATTTGTTAAATGCAAGATTCAAAATCATCAGAATAAATTCTTTCATTCATTCATTCATTTTCTGCCGCTTTTCCGGGGCCGGGTCGCGGGGGTAGCAGTCTTAGGAGAGAACCCCAGACTTCCCTCTACCCAGACACTTCCTCCAGCTCCTCCGGGGGGATTCCGAGGCGTTCCCAGGCCAGCCAAGAGACATAGTCCCTCGGTCTTCCCCGAGGCCTCCCCCTGGTGGGACATGCCTGGAACACCTCCCTAGAAAGCGTCCACGAGTCATTCGAAACAGATGCCCGAGCCACCTCAGCTGACTTATCTCGATGTGGAGGAGCAGTGGCTCTACTCCGAGCTCCTCTCGAGTGACAGAGCTCCTCACCCTATCTATAAGAGTGCGCCCTGCCACCCTTCGAAGGAAACTCATTTCAGCCGCTTGTATCCGAGATCTTGGCCCTTCGGTCATGACCCAAAGCTCATGACCATAGGTGAGAGAAGGAACGTAGATTAACCGGCAAATCGAAAGCCTTGCCTTTCGGCTTAGCTCCTTCACCACGACGGACCGGTACATCGACCGCATTACTGCTGCCGCTGCTCCAATCCGCCTGTCAATCTCACGTTCCATCCTTCCCTCACTCGTGAACAAAACCCCGAGATACTTGAACTCCTCCACCTGGGGTAAGGACTCTCCTCCAACCTGGAGATGGCAAACCACCTTTTTCCGGTGGAGCACCATGGCCTCGGACTTGGAGGTGCTGATTCTCATCCCAGCCGCGTCACACTCGGCAGCAAACCGTCCCAGTGCATGCTGAAGGTCCATGCTCGATGAAGCCAACAGAACAACATCGTCTGCGAATAACAGAGATGAAATCCTGTGGTCCCTGAACCAGACCCCCTCCAGCCCAAGGCTGCGCCTTGAAATTCCGTCCATAAAAATTATGAACAGAATTGGAGACAAGCGGCAGCCCTGCCGGCTGAATAAATATTGTATAATAAAAACTCAACCGAAGATACATTTTTTGAAACATGTGTTCAGAAGACACATGAACACGACCATATAGTTTAGCTCCAACCACC